>JAHBCN010008782.1:0-37391 GCA_019359885.1 Listronotus oregonensis | reverse complement strand
AAAAATATATATATATATATATATATATATATATATATATATATATATATATATATATATATATATATATATATATATATATATATATATATATATATATATATATATATATATATATATATATATATATATATATATATATATAATATAATATACATAAAAAAAAAAGATATTGTTTAAAAAAAAGGGAAAAAACCCAAAACGAACGTACGGCCTATTCGTGGATCTATTATAACTTAAAATAATAATAGGTCCCTGTTACACAAACTAAGAAGAGCCCATTTTATTTAAGCAAAATTTAAATATTTACATTTAATTAATAAATATATTAATAAAAAGGGTTATAGAGCCTTTATTGCCCAAAACACTCTGCAGTCGACCAGGCATGCTGAAAATTTTGAGTGTATTCAATAGTAATCTGATCCCATGCCTTCACAATTTTTTGCTCCAACTCTTTTTGATTTCTTGGCCGATATCATGTTAATAAATTGTTTTTAGCATTTCTTCCCAGATATTCTCAATGGGATTGGGTCGGACCTAGAAGGAAAAGGTAACACATTGGTATTTTGTTCTTTGATGTTTTCATTTACTATTCTCGCTTTATGAACCGATAAGTTGTCATGCTGAAACGTAAAATTTCCTCCAAATACTGCTCTGAGCAATTGTGGCATGGTTTGATTTAAAATATCGGGATAAAAAGGTCCAGTAAAACAATTTTGAATAACTGGATAAACCCCTAGGCTCCTGGCACTAATCCGGGTCCAAGCATTCAGAGAAGAGCGGCCGCTTTTATTAACTTCATGAGTGTCTTGATTATCATACCTTACTCCTTTCGGTCTATATACACGAGCCTTCCATTACTACAAGGTTAAAATGTTTTTTTCATCTGAAAAATACTATTTTGCTATAAATTGTTTTGACTTAAAAACTGCCTGGCAAATTCTATTCGTCTTCGTTTATTTTTTCCGGTTTTTTTTTTAAAAATTCTTCTAGCGATGTCAACTGTTGCCTTAAAATAGATCACCTCTTTTCACTGAGAGTCGTGTGGAATGGATGAGCCTGTAAATAAGTTATTATTTCGTTATCTTGTTCTTCGCTTGACATTTTATTCCAACCTGAGCCCGAATTTCTTACTTTATCACCATAGTCATTTATTGTTTCTTTGACAGTAAAACGATACTTTTGTCAATGCCACTTTTATTGACTATGTTTCTAACTGCTGTTTATTTAATTGTTCTTGTATACGAAATTACTTTTTGTTGAGAATTTAGACGAGGTATTAACACGTTGTCAAAATTGATCAAAATTTCGATCGAAGTAAAATAGCTGGTCTAAGCTTTTTTTTTGGTAATTGTTTTATATAGCTGTTTCGGCTATTTTAAAAGATTTTTGAAAACTTCTTTTACGGGCTCCTTATATGGGTATAATATAATAATAATCCGGTGGGGGAAATTCAAAAACATGTTTTAATATTTGTTTATTAACAAATATATAAATATAAATGGGAAAAATAAAAAGCGGCTTTGCTAACCAGAACTAACCATGACCGACTTAGGGCCTTTGAATTTGTTTAAATTATTCCTACATAGAAGTCATTAACAATTTTTTTATAATTTTTGATATGGTAGTTATAAATTTTTTTAAAAGGGTAATTATATATTCCCCGGGTTTTTTCTCATACGTTGTTAAAATTTTGTTTATAACTTCTACAAATAATTTAGACAATTTCAAAAGCCCCAAGTTCTAATTGGTCATGGTTAGTTCTGGTTAGCAAAGCGGCTTTTTATTTTCCCCAATTATATTTCAGACGAAAAAATGCGGAGATGTTTTAGAAAAGACCCATGATTTGCTTTTTTTACATTAAATGTATTATTTGGAAAAAGCCTACTTTTCAAATTACGCGCCGAGTCCCAGCAGTTTTTGTAATATTTTCATAAAGAAAAAGTTCCGTGGGTGACGTAAAATACTTTTTATCTCCTGTTGGATTATTGCTGTTTTAACCCCGCCCAGCATCCCTGTTCTCTCCTCCATCTTGTAAGTATGTATTAGTATATATTTGTTAATAAAAAATTATTAAAACATATTTTTTAAGCTCCCCCAGCGGATTATCCTGTAAAAGATTTTTTTAAAAATCTCTTAAAATAGCTGAAACTGTGATATGAAACAATTACCTTTTTTTTTACGTAATGGTACATACCATATATAGCCACAAGCAATTTTAATTTTCAGCCATGTGCACACATAATAGACACAGGTTTTATAAGCATATAGATCTAAGGCCATGTGCACCTTGCTTACTCACGTCTGTTGGGTCTGGCGTGAAACTATTTTAAACAAAAAAAACATTATTTTTGTTTGATAAATTTTACATAAAATAACCAAAAATCGAGTAATTAAAAAAGGAATGTCTTGGCCCACATGACTTAGTATAATTTTTTCTCTAAGTTGACCTGACAGTTAAAGTCTTAAGATGCCTAGATTTTTAGATAAGCACTTAGCCCTTAAGTAAAAAATGCCTTTGTAGCATCGCATGAGTACGATTTTTTGTTTCAGATTCCTGGACACTTCCCAGAAGGTTTTGCATGAAATTGCGTTGCAAGCTTCTAGTAAATATTCTAGTTTTTTTTACATCTGTGATGGCACATGACAATACTCAGTGTTGCCAAAGCTAAAAAAAATATTATTTTATATTATATTATTTATTTCTTAGCGATCTTTAGATATAAATAGTATATTAAAGTATAAATGGATATTATAGTTATTAAGGTATCAAGGGTATTATAAGGATAATAACGCTTGAGGTCTATGGTGTGTTTATACGTTGACCGAAAGCGTTATTATCCTTAATACCCGTGGTGCCTTCAACGTTTAATGTCCGACTAAATATTCTTTATATGAGAAAAATTTGAATTAATTTTGAATGTATTAGTTTAAACCAAATCAAGTACTAGCATTTACCTGAAAAAATTGTCGAAACGTAATTGTGGTAACCATGGTTGTAAGTTATTTGTCAATAAGACAGCACATAAAAAATTATTTTGCGATTGAGGCATAAAAATGTCCGGTATAGTGGAAAATACCCATCTCCCCCAAGATATTTTAGTGAAAGGTGCTAAAGCTGAGAATGCGCTTGTGCCATAAAAAACTAGGCGGATTTACGAGAAAGAATATTTCCATTTTGAGGCCTGGCTGACGGAATACTGCGTGGACCGTGTGGACGAAACCGTTTTGATGGCTTATTTTCAAGATTTGTCAGAGTCATATTCTACAAAATCCCTTTGGACAAAGTTTTCGATATTACGTAAAAAATTAATAGTTCATAAGAAGATAAGATGTAATAAAAAGTTGATTTCTCTGCAACAGTTCCTAAAGCAACTTGGGAGAAATTATCAACCTAAAAAGTCGAAGGTTCTGACTTGCGAACAAGTTATAACTTTTTTGAAAGAAGCACCGACTGAACAATATTTGGCAGATAAAGTTGCATTAGTGATAGGTGTATTCGGAGCTTGTAGAAGAGACGAGCTTGTGAAAATGATGTTTTCCGATGTGCGTGATATGGGTCAGCATATATTTATTGACATTCCACAAAGTCAAAATGGGCAAGCAAGAAGCTTTTTGGTTATTGATGACAGTGAAATGTGCGCAACAAAGTTAATTCGGGACTATGTGTCCCTGCGACCTAAAAGTGCACTTATTGATAGGTTTTTTTTTTTGTGCTATCGTGATGAACGATGTACTGTGCAGCCTATAGGTAAAAATATATTTGGAAATATACCCTTTAAGATTGCTACATATTTGGATTTACCTGATGCTAAGTCGTACACAGGTCATTGTTTAAGACGTACAGCGGCAACAATTCATTCTGATGCGGGAGGTAGTTCCGAGAGCTTAATGAGGTTAGGAGGCTGAAGAGTTCTTAGGTAGCACGAGGTACGCGGATGACAGTGAAAGCTCCAAATTGGCTAATGCTTCCCTTGTAGTTGGGAAAAGTATTACTTCAAGTAACACAGCAACTGCGGTGGGGTATGGAAATGTGGAATTTTCCGGTCAGTTTGAAAATTGTACGTTTTACTTTAAAAAATAATTTTTATTATGATAAGTATATTGTGTAAGTATGTTTGTATTTTCATAATAAATGCTTAAATGAAGATAATTTATTGTTTATTTATTGGTAAATTTGTAGGCCCCACTGCGTTTTTTTTTAATAACGCCCTATGGTAATATTTCGTATTTAACTGACTTTGACATAATATTTGTCGAATAATATACCAGTCGGACATTAAGGTCTTTAAAACACGCACGATTTAGAGCAAGTGTTTTAAAAACCAGTTACTCACGAATACTTTACGCTATTTTTTGTTTCTTTTGAAAAATTTGTTATAGTAATATTTTATTTGTCGTTATATAGTACTTATGTCAGATCAATATTTTTTTTTCCTTTAAAATGCCTGACATGCGCCAAAAGTCGAGGTTAAGGGTTGATATGTTATTTTAGACTTTACATTTCTTGTGTTGTTGATTGATGTACCATGGTAACCTTAAAAACACGCACGTATTTGAAAGTTGGATTTAATCACACTCAGGCGTACTTTAATTAGGCAAAATAGAGTACCAATAAAAAACATTATTCAAAACATTTTATTAAATTTTAAATTATGGCTTAATTTACTTTGTAACTGTCTTCAAATTATACCGCCCATTCTGAACTATAACATATTTAAACGTTATTTGAGAAAATTCAGTGCAAGCCAATCTTCCGCCCTTAGTATCATTTCCAGCAATTTGCCGTTCTCCCGCCGTGGTTTTCGTCTCTAAATTGTACAAATGGTCTGAAATAACATACTGTTCTCTAATGTTTGTGTTGGTCTTGTGCATTGTACTTTTAAAATAGAAAGTTTAAATTATACATTGCAAACCGTACACTTTATAGCATATAGTTTTACTTAAAACCAATTTTAATACCTTCTTGAAAAATATCATTTTTAACTCCTAAATGTGGGTAGAAAACAGCACTTTACCTCTCTAGAGAGGTAACATTTTTACCTCTTTGTTCCAGCCTAATTCCAGCCGAGCCTGCCAATTAATTTATGTCTTGTCAATGTCAATGTCTTAAGAGATTTTAAATCTTACATTATACCTTGACAAGTTTTTAATACAGGGATTTTAAATTCAATTTAAATTTTATGTGAGTACTGACAATATTTTCACCAATAAACAAAAATCCTTATATCCGTTTCCAAAGCCAACAATTAATTATTTTGTAGACATAAGAAGCAGGTGTAAAAAAGGTGATTATTTTAAAACATACATTTTGACAGTACAGTATGAAATAAAATATTGTACATTATTCGTCCAAAAAACCTTATTTAGAATAGTATTGGTTTCGAAATTTCAGACAGTCTTAATGAAGCCACAGTTGCAGGTACCATGGGAGCCCAGTTTTATGATACTTAACCCCATTTTTTCCAATTTGTGTGGTTTAAGGTTTTTTTCAATTATTAAAACTACAAATTCACAGAAATAAAACTAATTTAAAATAATGAAGTTTTATGAGTAGATGCAGTGGCGTATATACATATATTGACTACTTAAAGTTGGGAAGGCGACAAATACTTCATTAGAAAAATTAAAAGTGGCAATATAAATGTGCAGGAAATAATAAAAACAAATTTCCACAATTCGACTTTTCTCGGATATCTCCGGAAATACTTGAAATTTTAAAAGTTTCTAAAAGGCATATTGTTAGTCATATAAATGCGCAACTTTGCCCCAATTTAACAATCTTCGTATCTCCTATAGTTTTCGAGATCCTAATGGTAGGGGTCGAATTTAAATTACTCTGTGTAGTTGGATATCCTTTTTGAAGTTACCCTAATGTTTATATATGATATTTCTTAAGCGGCCCTCACACGATTAATATTACTGACAGTATTCATTATTGACAGTATTTCATCAGTATTTGAAATTCACCTCACACAATCAATATTCATGTCAGTATTTATAGATTTATTGCTTCTAAAACGCCATTTTTTTATTTTAAAAGCAGTGGCGACACCTTCATTGGGTCATTTGGTCAATGACCTCCCAATATTTTCGACTAATATTTCCAAACAAAAACATAATACTCGTTGACCGATTACTGGATTCCACAAGCTTCGCGCAGCGATCTCCAGATCGGTGGTTTCGTTCGTTGGCAAAAAGCCGGGCTGTCAGCTTGCATTGGCCGTATTGTGTTAAACGGAGCCGAGTCGAGTATTCCCGATCTAATTTACGATTGGGCGATTTCGGCTGCTTTCCGAAGCAGTGTAATCGCATGGTCTGGGTCAGCAGCCGCGACGAGGAAAATTACGCATTTTTCGAGGTGTTTGTTTGTTATTCATTTATTTTTGAATTTTCATTCTTGTTTTTCTTTGGAGTAAACGTCTGTGTGAAATAAAATGCCTAAAATTGAATCCTTCGGTCATTTTTTTTAACTAAAAATCAGTTAAGCCATATGCATTTGAAATTTTAACTAATGACCTCCCTTAAAGATTAACCACGAGCCGCCACTGTTTAAAAGAATGGATAAATAAGAAAAAGCTTACACTGCATTAATATTATATTGTGCAAGTGCAAGTTGTGCAAATAATAAAAAGAAGTAAAGACGCTGGGTCATAAAATGGATAGCTAAACGTAACAAATTTACCCATTTAAATTTGTTACATTACATTAAGGTTACGGACCCAAAAAATTTTTTAATTTTAGTGTTCCACAGCGCGGGAATTGACCTATATACCACGATATACTTTTTAATACGAATCTTTTGGTTTCTTTTTGTTCGGACTCGCCATCAGAGCCGGGTGAGCCCATGGACGATGCCACGGGCGACGTTACATCCATAGCTGCGCTTGAAATACTGGTAAATTACTGGTGCTCTTGCACTCAGACGATCAGTATTTTCATCAGTATTTTAGCTCCACCCAAAT
This sequence comes from Listronotus oregonensis, assembly GCA_019359885.1. NCBI lineage: Eukaryota > Metazoa > Arthropoda > Insecta > Coleoptera > Curculionidae > Listronotus > Listronotus oregonensis. The sequence goes on along the minus strand of JAHBCN010008782.1, from coordinate 30,426 downwards.
ACTTTCAGGATCTCAAAAGTATTATCAGTATACTGAAAGTTAATCAGTATTTGCCCTCACACGGTCAGTAATATTGTCAGTATTTCGAAATACTGTCAGTTATACTGATCGTGTGAGGGCAGCTTTATAGTTATTATTTATTTTTGTAATAAATACGTAATAATTAAATGTTACTGTACCGTTAATATGACAAATTTATTGCAATGTACATCTTCCTGCATTTGTATCATTTCCAGCAATTATCAGATTTCCCGCTGCGCTTCCGTAGTTTCGTATTAATTTCATGTAGTGAGAGCTGATTGGAAACAAAATAGCGTAAGTAAGTATTTTTTTTTTTTTTTTGATTTAAAAGGACTTTTTTTCTTACTTAGGCTAATAAAATGTGAAATTATCAAGGCAGAATAAAATTATATAAAAATATTTTTCATATACTAAGTGACAAGAAAAGGACCTATTTCGTAAATGCTCGAAAGTCAATAGAATTACCCAAAGAGGCTTGGTAGGAAAATGCCCAAAACTTCTTATTTGGTAATTTATTGTACGCATCCCGACTACCTATTCGTGTTATTAAAATTACTGATCACTGGTAGAATCGCCCGATTATAACTTAACCTATCTCTAAGAACAAAAACTCTAAGTCGAAGAACTTGACGCTCTGTTATTTCCCTGCAACTTTCAGTGCCCGTAGCTCTATGTCCTTGGTCTTCTTGGATCAATACCTAATATCATCTCAAAACGATATGTAAAAATCAGGTTTTTCATTTTCCAACTTTTCTAATTAATATGCCTTTAATAAGCCAAAATTCGCCCCCTTTTAAAGTTATTAAGCTAATGAATATGACCAAGACTTCGCCCTTGAAGTATGTTAAAATAAATTAGAAAAATTAATATATAAAACTTAAATTAAACAGATCTCAAAACAGCCCAAAAAAAAAACGGCGAAAAAAGCCGTAGCTACGACTACGGCTTTTCTCTAAGAGCGAGTTTGCGCATTAAGTGCAGTGCTTAGAGTCGCTTTTTCACTTTTTTCCAAATTTATATAAAAATCGAGAATATGCAAGCTGTAGAATAAGATTTGAAGTTTAATAATTCGTTTACTAAATTAAAATCGGACAATTACCCTAAATACACGAAATCGTTCCATATCAGTGTGTCCCAAATTGGTGGGGAATGTATGGGGATCTTGGAAACCACGATATATAGAAATTCGGTTAAATAGGGAAAGTTTTGGACAATTATGTAAGTAAGCTAATCCCGTTTCCTACATGGTTTTATCTATTCAGGTTTTTGAAAAATTTTTAAAAAACCTGAAACATGCATTTTCGAAAATCGGCCATATTTTTTTTATAAGTGAAAATTTTTCAAATCTGTAAAAACTTCTTCAAAGCAACTTTTTTTGTAGAATATGACCAAGTAGTCAATTTTGATTTTCTACATTTCTCATTTTTTGTAAACAATAAAATATTAGAACTTGGCAAAATTGATAAGCTGAACGAACATTTTACAGAAATGGGTTCGCGAACATAGCTATAACGTTAATACCGTGTTACAACAAAACTACACGTAACAAGTTAATTGAAACAAGTGAAAACAAAAACAATGAAAAGTGGCTAAACTAAGATTCCTACTAAAATGAAGATGTAAAATAACGACTTAAAATTCAAAATGTTGTCCATTTCTCTGAACATATTAACGATATTTTTTAAATAGTCCTACCTACCCTACGAATGGTTGACTTTGGTATGTGGTATTCTCTATCAACATTCCTGGTTGTTGGATTTTTCTTTAAATTGTTGGTTAACTGCAACATCTCGTTGTCGATTTTCTTCAACGTACTTCTTAGGACGTGGTTTTTTAAAACTTCCGAATTCAAGCAAATTTGTAACCAGTTTTCGAAAGTATGTTAGTTTAGGATGCTGCCTTTCAGAAAAATTGTCGAAATACGTTTGCGCAGCTATATTAACATTTCTTCTGCTGCCAATGACGCTAGATGATATTCGCCGGAATCAAGGCCAACTGAGAAAATATTTGTTTTTAAGTAGATGAGGTTATAAACTCCTAAACTATAACATGTTATACATTGTTAAAATCAGAATAAAAAGCACTATTTGGCTGCGAAAAAATCCAATATGGCGCCCATATGAAAAAGTAAAGTTGATGATGATTCTAAAAACCCGAAACGTAGAAAATAAAAATTGACTACTTGGTCATATTTTACAAAAAAAGTTGCTTTGAAGAAGTTTTTACAGATTTGAAAAATTTTCACTTATAAAAAAAATATGGCCGATTTTCGAAAATGCATGTTTCAGGTTTTTTTAAAATTTCTCAAAAACCTGAATAGATAAAACCATGTAGTAAACGGGATTAGCTTACAACATAATTGTCCCAAAAATTTCCCCATTTAACCGATTTTCTATCTATCGTGGTTTCCAAGATCCCCATACATTCCCCACAAATTTGGGACACACTGTATGAGTGTAAAATAAATAAACTGCGATTTAAAAAACTGCTTGTCGAAACGTATCCATTTTTACCCTGCTTAAACAACATATTATAAAGAATTATTTGCCAGAAGATCAGCTTTTTAACTCTAATAGGGTCCAAGTTTTTTAAGAAATGGGCAATTTTAGAGATTTTTTCGACCAGTGCTGCAAAAAATGCACCGATGAAGTTATATAAAAAACATTTTTTTTATTCTTTATCGTCCCATTGACAGTATTGCGATTAAATTACAATTAATAAATAATAAAAATATTTTATGTAAAAATATTTTTGTCTCGATACAACTTACGAAGTTTTATTATAATACATATTTTTTTTTACTTTTATTTACAAAAGAGCTTACATTTTTTGCATAGACATGAGTCTCTACGTGACAATGTCAAAGGATCTTTTGCCGGTACGTGACTATTAAATGTTAAAATTCTTTGAAAATAAAATTGTTTCCTGCTTTTTAATAATACAATTTAAATCCTTTTAATATCTACCAGAAAATTAGAAATATTAGTATTTTACCCAATAAAAGTTATGTTAACACTTTTAATTAATTTATACATACACCTTATTTATTTAAAATTTTAGTTCGTATACTCCTGTTTTTTTAAATAAATCCGTCACCATCATAAGTATTATTTATTTCATATTGTCTGGTAGACCTTCGATTACATTATCAATTTGAGTCAACACTTACCGAACTGTTTAATTTTTATAAATCAAATTAGACATTTAAAAATATGCTAACATGACATTTTCTTCCACTTGTTGACTGTTGCCACAGGGAAAAAGGTGATGCAATTTACAGAATATAATGTGATTTTTTGATTTTTGATATCAAATAATGATACAGAACGGACTTACAGTATATACAATACATTATGATACACGTCCGATAGTAAAGTGCCTAACGGATTTAAAACATAAATTATTATTTTCAGCGATCGTTTGTTTATAGGTTTTATTAACCTAAACAGAATTATTTATTTTTTATCATCATTAATGCATGATTTTCTATTAATTAACGATTATAATAAAAGCAACTAAAAATACACAAAGCAAACATAAAGTTTAAAACCATGAATAACAACCTTTAAAATACCTGCCAAATTAGTTGTCCTAAATCGAAAAACGTTTCGAAAAAAAAACGAAGAAAATTATGATTTTAACAATTTCAAAACAAATCGATAGCTGAAAAAAATATTGGGCATTAATTGACGATTAATGCTCTGAACCTTTAACTATGGAACCGATCATTAATCGCCTTATTAAGACCCAGTTTTTACTTTGTTTACCAAACAAGGGTGTTAATAAAGATGAATAGGAATCAAAAGTTGAGATCATTAAATGCCAATTAATGCCCGAGTTAGTTACAATATTTGTTCGGCCATCGATTCGTTATTAAATGTCAAAATCATAATTTTTGATTATTTTTTTCAAACATATTTCGGTGTTAAGCAACCAACCTTACAAATATTATGATCTTTATATTTAAATGACAAGGTTATGCAATAAAGCACCAGTAAATAAAAAAAATAATTAAGAATTTAAAAAATATAATTACTCAGGTACTTAACTATAATATTTTTGGTAAATAAACTTCTAAATTGTAATTATTTTTGTCTACCTCACTGCAATCATAACGATTTATTTGAAAAATATTACAACTGATTATGTCTGTTCGATTTTCCGTGTGTGTTCTTTCTTGATTCATATTTATTAAGTTAAAATGGTCCGAATTGATTTAATTTTCGGTCAATATTTACATATAGGTAGTTGTTTGTTACTACTTGTACTACAGGCATAGTAATAATAAAAATATATTGATTTTCGAATATTTTTTTTAATATCATTTCGTATCCATCTTTGAATATTTCTTAAATATTTATTTTTAAATAACTAACTTTATTTACTCATATTAAAACTACGATAAAAATGATAGAGTTGTGTTCTGTCATTTTCCACCACTTGACATTGGACGAAATATAGTGAAAACCCTTAGTAAACCAAGTGCGCACTGAGTGTATCGGTGTTATTTTTTAACTTATAGAGATAATAAAGGAAAGAAGTATATTCAATGCGTACTAGTTTTACCAATAGTTTCCGCAAATACTTAAATAATTTAGAATCTTTACAATATTATTAAGCTTATTTGTCCAGCACTTTGATAATAAGAAATTCATAAATAATCAGCACATGTCATGCTTTTATTTTTAAAGCAATGTTGTTTTTACTGAAAATAGTTTTAGGTATTGTTTCGTGTATATTTAGTTGCCTATACTATAATCGTTAATAATAGAAAATCATGCAATAATGAGAGCTATTAATGAATGATTTTATATACGTTAACATTAGTCATAAATAAACGATTCTAACTTGACCCTGTATTTTTAGTATTCGCGGAGTGTTAAGAATAAAGATGTATAAATACATTACTGAATATACTTGTAGGTATATATGTTGTAATTATAATTTGGTAAAATGTAAATTAAAGAAACCACTGCTAGCTGATACACTCGATATATGTTTGTGTGCAAAAATTATACAATTTCGCTATGTATAAGAATTCCGCATTTACTTTAAAAGAATGGTTAATACCATTCAAAGAGGTATACTATGCTTTTCCTTCTTTGGCATTTGTATTATTGTATTTAATATAGGCCAATAACAAACAAAAGGAAGGGCTTGTTAAAGTTAATAGGCAAGTAAAATTAGATTTTGTTTAGGATAGTTTCCATTTTATTATTTTCTGGCAATAAACAATAGAACCGTAAACTACATAAACAGTTTATAGAAATTGTACGTGTTATATTTGTACATTTTATTTCAGGCTTGTTATAATTGTACATTTTATTTTAGGCTCAATTTTAATTATAATTTATTATATGTTTCCCTTGTAAAAATCGCAGTGCACTTTATAAAATCTCCCCCCAATCTCACCATAAATAAACACAATAAAATTTGCTATAGTCATCCCCCCTAAAGGATGAGCACAAAATTTCCGGCCATTAAGCCTTTTATCGTCAAGCAAATCTTTGATAGTACGACATTGACATTAGGGTGATCCGATCAGTGAGCATGACTGACAAATATGGTGAACAAGCAAACCCCATTTGATACACGATGTCGAATTTTAAAATAAATCACAAGTTTATTATCTCATATACTATACAGGGGCTTATTAACCAATTTCTTTCTCAAATTAGTGATTTTAGAGTTTTTATTTTTAGCTAATTTTAACTAAGAATCTGTTGATTTAATTACGAAGAAACTAAATTGGCTATTACATGCAACTTTTTTTACTGTTTGACATATTCCAGTTTATTTACATACAAAGTCATCAATAATTATCTCAAAAGTATTCATTGCAAAATATCTCAAGTGCAATAATTGTGTTAGCAAGCGTATGATTTTCAAAAACAAAAATAATGTTCATATAATAATTTTTTCATAACGCCATACTACTGGTGTTATAAAAAATGTTTAGACCCCAGAAATATCAATATTTTTGTATGTAAATAAGGGCTTTGCAAAAAATAGGTAAATTCGTGGCCAATGTTTTTTTTTTTGGTACACATCGAACTTATTTTTTAACAATACTTTTAGGTTTTTTATCTTTAGACAGTTCACGAAGGCTAATGCCTAAGTACTAATGTACCGTGGGTGTCTTAAGTGTGGTAAGAGGGAGTTGCTAAGAGTTGTAGGAGACGCCATTCCCCAAATATAAAAACAATATTCTAAAGAGGGACTGGGACACATACAGAATATACAGATTGGAAGAAGAGAAATACTTTCTGGCTCAAATGAATAATCCAAGCTTTTTTGAAGCTGCTGTCGCTATGAATATAATGTGTTTCTGCCAGTTTACGTGATTCTCAAAAGTAACGCCGACCAAATTAAATGACTCTTTGTTCTGCAGAACTTGGCCGCTCATATGTAACGGATGAGCATTGGCAGACAGGAACAGGGTGGATGCCAGTACTGAGCTCTGGGGCACCCCAGTATTAATTTGGTAGAAGCTGCAAAAAGGGCCATCTACAATAACTGATATACGTCGATCAGAAATAAAACTGGAGAGCCAAGAACAAAGCTTAGTTGGAAGGCCGAAAGAAGGAAGTTTGTTAAGAAGCCCATCATGCCAGCCCTGATCAAAAGCTTTGGATATGTCAAGAGCAACGATCTGGGATTCACCAAGAAACTCAAGGGACTTGTTCCAGTTGTGTGAGACAAAGGAAAGAAGATCAGCTGTGGATCTTTTGTGACGGAATCCATACTGTCTATCATGTAAGTTCTTGTGTTTTTCCAAACACTTTTAGATTTGGAAGGTAATGGAAATTCTTTCCAAGTAAGTATAAAAAGTGTAATAAAAAAAGTTCTTGGAGTTTTGTAGAATCGAACTCGGACCTTATTATTGGGAAATAAGGTTATCCGGTGTAATCAATGCAAATGACAGTTAAATAACATTACAAATGTCAGTATAAAAAATTAAAAATATATTTAAAAATTTGGCATATTAAACAGGTTTTTTAAAAATAATAATTTATTTTCAATTAATGAATAGTTTTTTTTTTGATTAACCTTAGACAAAAATCGGCAATTAGTCCAATAAATGAAAAATCACCTTTTCTTTTTAAAACTCGCAAATCATTAAAAAACTTCAGGAAAAGGCAGGAACAAACGGTACACAGCAAGAAACGATAAGTTTTTCTTCTTGTTACGTCAAATTTGAAAGTTTGCCTAACCTCAAAACCCGAACGTCATTCGGCTACTTACTTTTTTCTTTTAACTGCATTTATCCATTTTGACCTTTTTTCTAATTTTCAACTAGCACTTGGAAATGTATAAAATTTGCAGTAACTATTTCTGCCAGTATTCTGATATTTACGCACACAAAAATTCTTATGCACCATTTTTATTATTTTTATCTAATAGTTTACATTTGAATCGAGCATGATTTTTTGAAAAATTTGACCACAGCGAGCGCTGCAATCGATTCAGCTGTCCCCACCATATACTTCGCACCTTGCCAATAGGTCTCTAGTTTAAAGAGATAGTTTTGCATCCTTTTTTGGGAACAGGTTGCACCCTGCAGTTTTCCAGCTCTTCGGAAAAACACTTGTGTCGTAAGAGATTCGAAAGAGGCAAGTTAGGATGGGTGCAAGCTCGGGAGCACATTTTTTTAAGATGGTTGCTAGTATGCCATCCAGCCCAAACGATTTTTTAGTATTACGAAAAGAAAAGATACTGCACCATTTAGCCAGCAGAGCGGGCTATATATCCCTCTCTGTCGACCAATCAGGTACGTGGAGCGAAAGAGATTATTTGGCTATTTTTCTTTCTCTTTTGCACATTGGTTTGCATTACAAGTGATCCAACTGTAACAAAATAATTTTCGTAATTCTTATAAATGGTCGAGATACTTTCCAGATATTCCAAAACTTTTTTGCAAGATATTTTTTAAAATGGATTTTTAATCTATACTGTTTAAAACGGTAAGTCTAAAACTTAAGTTTTTCCAATTGTATGGAGAATACAGATTCGAGAAAGATATCATTACTTTAAGTTTTACTTAATAATATCGTTAAAATATGTACCAACACATAAAATCATTACATTTTAATGTTTTGGTGACCTACTATCCTATTTACGGGTTTCAGTCAAAATATAAAAAACACGAAATTTTTAGAAAAAATGAAAACGTAAAAATGTCGAATAAAGGTTAGTAATATTTGAGGTTATGCATTTTTTTTTATAATGACTAATTTGGCCACATGATAATACAGGTAGTATGAAGTCTTTATTTAACAAACGTATACTTTTTAGGGTAAAAAAGATCTTTTAACTGCCTTTTTATTGCAATAAGACCCCCGGATCTGATTTTCTTTTTTTATATGCTTCTAAAACTTAGCAAGGATATTCAATAGGAAGAAAATTTATATAAACTTACACTGTTTTTTTATTCCACCTACACATTATACAACTTAACACGAACTTCTTGGATACCTTCTGTATTTATAAACTTATGATTTTCTCCAATTTTGTTAAAAACATTATAAAACTCTCTAAATATAACTAAACATAAAAAATAATATACTGTATTGTATTAAAGGATGTGTAATTTCAGAAAATTTGTCGACAATTTAGTGTTTTAGCGAGTGTCTGGAAATGATACGACGGGCTTTAGGTTTAGACGTAATGAATTTGCTCTAACAATATTACTTAATGCATTTTAAAGTGCGTAGATTTATATTTTCTGTTAAATAACAAGTACATGCCAACCGTACCTATGTCTAGGTTTAATCCTTAAATTTTTTTACAAAAGTAATATTTTTGGTAATAAAAATTAGAAACATATTAATAAAATAATTTTTTAACAAATACAAACATATAATATTTTTTTTTACCTATAGGATGCCAAGAGCAAAATAAGCACATTTTCTTAAGCTAACTTTTTTTGCTTTAAAAAAAACGTCTTCTATAAGATTAAAATAAGGATTAAAAATGTTGCACTTTTGGAGATTTTTTAAACACCCTAATTTTAATAAAAAATTAAATTTAAATAACTAAAAAATATGTACAAAATACGTAATATGATTGAGTCAAGCATTTTGTTACTAATTAAAATAATTCACGTACAATATAAAGGGTGTCCTAAAAAGAACGCTCTAAGTGGGACTCTGCACTTTATTTTAAAAGTGTTACCTACTAACTACAGGTAAACCGTGTCGAAACTTTGTTAAACATTTTATTTTAAAACAGTAATATTTAACTTTTTTTGCTAAGGTTGACTTATGGCTGTTATCATTTTTTAATAATATTTAAAGTTTTTTTAAATAACTAAACCCAGTTTGTAACTTTTTTCTTTACAAATCTTCAAAGATTATGAGACAATTTTATTTAACTGATAATAATTTGTTTCAGGTACATACGCTTTTTATTATTGCGGATTTCCTCTAATGATTTTCTTTTACCCATTTTCTTCTATATATAAATTGGTTTTTAATAAGGGTTGAAAATTAAGTAGGTAACTAAAATCTGCAAGAAATTTAATTTTAACTCTATAATGATTTGCTATAGAACACCGTAAGACAATTTTCTTGGTTGCTATTTTCAACTGTTTATTAATTTGGCTCTGTTACGCCTTTCTTTAATGTAGATATCCTTTTCTCTTCTATTCTATTCTATTTTATTTTAATAAACAATAACAGGTTCATCAAAAAAAAAATAATATATAAAAATATCTCAAAGAAAGTTAACTATTTTTTTTATTATTTAAATATAACCTTAAATTTTCAAGTAAATTAAAATTAAATTTAGTTTTAAATAATGTAAGTACTCAATGTTTTAATAGTTTTAAAAATTCTTAAATATATTAGCTTAGGCTTCGGTTTGAAATTTTATAAAAAACAAATAATTTTGAAAAATTAAACATAATTTTAATAAATATGACATACAGATATTTATTTACTTTTTACTATATATTATTGAATTGTTGGCTCTACATAGCCCCACTCCCACTTTAAGCTAGAAAGATCTTTTGTATATACATTACTCAATTCCCAAACTTTTTGTGAAGTTAAAAATGTTTTGGAGAGAGCAAGTCTTTTTATATCTTCGGGGGATCAAAAATGCTTCTTCTAGATATTTAAGACTTTAGCTTGTTAAGTTCATTTATTTCCAGAATCCATGGTTTCGCTGGATCTCTTACAAAACCCACAACGTTTATTGTGAGTCTTTCCCATTTTTTTGAAGGTAATACCTCAAAAGGCCATGTCATGTCAGAAAGTTATTGACTATCCAAAAGTAAGGGTTTTCTAAGAATTAAAAAAAAGTATTAAAACCGTTTTTTATACAATTTTTAGTACATATGCAAAGTTTTACCTGTATAGAATAATGTTGATTTTTTTTAATTGCACCGCTGTTGTCAAATAAAACTCATTTCAACCTAGATAAAACTGTTTAGTTTTGAAAATGCTTTATTTAAAACACCCTATAAGGTGACAGATTTTACCGGACACTGTATGACATTACTCAAATATTTTTGTGAAAAAAGACAGATCTTTAGGCTACAGCTTTTCTTTACAAATCAAAAAGTAAATTAGAGTTGTAAATTTGGGACTCCACATAATAATAAATCACTCATGTTTTTTTTTTATTAAAAATTGTTAAAAATTAAATTATTTTCATGTAAGTTTTAAAGCTGTTAGCCTTGTAAACAAATTTAAAATATTTTCGTGCAAAATCAAGAAATGAATTTATTGTGCAACAAGTGAGAAAAGTTTAACATTTCCCACGAGTTGGGAAATTAGCGAGTGGAAAATGTGCTTTTCTCACATGTTGCACATTATACATTTTCTACGACCATTTTTTTTATAGGAAAACAAAAAAATATATAAGTATTAATAATATAGTCAATCATAATATAATCATTTTTATTAATAATTAACCTTTTTTTATGAATCAACAATAAACTAGTAACTAAAATAATGAACCTATTTACGTTTTTCATTTTAAAAAACTAATTAAGAAATTTTAGTCTCTGTATCGGATAAAAAACATTTATAACACTGACGTTTGCAATAAATATGGCGCTAGCCGATGCATGATACATTCATTTTTGTTTAATCGTTGCTATGCGACGCCAACTGTCACAGGCTGCTAGATAATGTTAAAGTCGCGAATCAAAGGCCTATTTTCACTATTTCATATAGAAATTTAAGAACAAATTTTCTTTTTTGATTAGAGAGAAAAGTACTTTTCTCACTGGTTAAAGGTTTTCATCATTGCATGAGAAATATTTTATTTAAAAAGCAGGTAACTAGTATAAAAAATGTTACTTTTAGTGCCAGTCGTAAAATTTTTTTTTTTTTATTAAGCTAAGGCTTATTAGTGACAAATATAATATTTTTTATATTTATTTTTGCTTTCAATATATTAAAAATCGAGAAGATTTTTTAAGATTATAGTTTTTAAAGAAAAATATTAGTTTACCAAAAAAAAATTGACAGCACGTATTGTTTCTGATTGAAAAGGTGGAATCCTCGTATTTAATTAAAACATTTTACTTTTATTTAGGGATGACAAAAAAATATATTCTGAAAAATTGGCCAGATGTTTAGGGCATTTAAATAAATTTATACATTTCGACTAATTAAACTTAATTGTTTTGACTGCACGCTTTGTATATTTTTATTTAATCCGATATATTTTACAAAATTCACAACTTTTAAAAAAGTATGTCTCATTCCTATTTTTATTAGTTTGCGGTTTATTTTTTTCATATTACCGCCGTGGTGAATACATAAACAAATATAAACAATAATAATTAACCCCAATTAATTCTTATTTATTAAAACATAATGCCCGTCCACTGGGATACACATATTCATCCTATTTTCCGTGTCTTCTGGTGTTATAGGGGAATTTACATTAACACGATCTTTAATGTAGCCCGACAAAAAAAAATCATGGTCGAAGAGGCCAACCAATGAATCCATCACTACCGATCCATTTTTGTGGAAAATTGTTTTTTTTAAATTCCTGAACTTCCCGATGGTAATGAGGCGCAGCTCCGTCTTGTTGAATCTACATTTGTTCTTTTTCAATGTTATCAACTTCTTTAAGAGGCTGTGGTAGTTCATTTTGCAAAAAGTTAGAATATCTACCAATGACACAAAGATTTTTGATTCCACACCATACATTAAGCTACCAATTGTTTTGGTTTTGAACTTCCCCAACCCAGAAAGGACTTATTATCAATTATTTCCTTCCTATTAATTTTGACCAATCGCTATCAAGAATTGGTATGTCAAATATACATTTTAAGTGGGAAAAATTACTTAACAACTGTTAACTTAGCTGTCAGCAGTTTTCCCGAAAAAAATCGAAAAATTCATACAAGTTTGACAAGTTGCCTTGAAAAAAAACAAACTTGAGGGGTTTTATGCTTGTTCTATGTACCGTTACCAACAACAAAGATCACAAACGACGCTTACGAATTTATTAATTTTTCAACTGAAACTCAAAATGAACGGTTTGGAAATGTTTCCGAAAGTAAAATTAATGCGGCTGTTGAAAATAGTGTTCCACTAAATACTCAGAAAACTCAGACATCCCCCAAGCAATTTATGGAATTTTGCCAAGCAAAAAATTACCAATTACTCCAGACAGCAACACAGGCGATAAATTTAATCCTCAAGGAATGGGCATGGAACATGCGTAAAGCTAATGGGGAAGACAACAAAGAACTGTGTGTAAAAGTAGTGTGGAATATCGTTGCCAAAAAACTACAGGAAAAATATTTTCAAGAATTTAATATCGTGTTCGACCCATTCCACGACATTACCTTTAAGCCAGCTAGAGACGCTCGAAATGCGAAAAGGAGAAGTCTCCATAAACATGAAGAAAAAAGGAAAACAATTCAGCTTCTTTAAATATGGACGACTACTACAAAATGGTGTCCTTATGGGAATTGACAACCCCAACCGGGTTGCAGCGTAAATTTTACTTTATTGCAGCAGTTGAGCTTGCTTGGAGGGGCGGAGAAGCGGCTCGTTGCTTAACAGAACATTTTAAAGAAGAAATTGATAATTATGGAATCAAAACAGGTGAGATTTTAATTTTGCAACAAAATCTGTAAATGATTATTGTAACTTGGCAGAAAAAAACCTTATATCAAAACAAAATATATGCGCATACTTTTTATCTTGGCGTAACATCTGTTTTCGCAATTTTTTAATGTCTTTTTTGCAATACCTTGTATAAATCACGTTTTGCCATTTTTTTAGCATCCAAAATTTGCTAGCTGCACTATTTTTGAAAAAAAAAAATCAAAAACTCAAAAACGATATATAACCACTAAAATTCCTTTTGCTTTTCCAAAAAAATTAAAAGTTACATACATCTAATTTAAAATCACACTACAAAATATATTTTGACATTTAAGTCAAATTATGTATCCCTTGTATTAGGAAGGATCAAGTATAACACAGTCTTCAGCAAAACTGCACAAGGTGGTGCAAAAATCTGGCGATAGCAAGGGTTGTTCCAATTCAAAAACCCGAGTTTGTCCGGTACGTTTGTACAAATCCCTGTTAAACAAACGAACGTCTAAAATACATAACAAATAGATTGTTTTTGACACCAAATTTAGCATGGCAAATTTAATCTAGCACTGGATGGTTTAAAAACATTCCTTTTTGGAAGAAATGAACTGTCAAAAAGGACAAAAGACGCAGCCCAAAAAACAGGTATGAACACGACAGAAGTTAAAATATCTAACCATTCTTTTGGATCAACTGCTGTTACTAATCTGGCAAGGGCCGGGTAGGCGAGCAGCAACTTATCAAAATCACAGGGCATTCCAAAGCTGCGTCTATCCAACCGTATCTACAAATGGACAGTCAACATCATTCAAATATCATCACTGCCTTAAGAACCGCCCAAAATAATGTACCATCTACAAACTTCGAAGCTCCCTTAAAAGACAGAAAATAGACACTTCTTCGAGCCAACACCATCAATCGTTTGACCTCCTCACAGCAACATAAAATAGTGCTACTACAAACATAATTAAAAACAATTTAACCAATATGTCTAACAATACTCCTGTAACCTACAAAATTTTAAATTTTTTATATTAATTGTAATTTAAAATATTTTAATAAAAACCCTTTCCTAGCTTGAAAGTTATATTGTTCTAATTAATTATTATTCTTTTGTTTTAAAAAAAAAGGTTGGATTGAAATAAAATGTTTATTTAACTCGGGAAATAATTTTAACCAAAACCCCCCGTCCATCTTTTTTTTCTGGGAAAATTAACATTTTTTCCCTTTCCCGTTTTAAAAATAGCATTCGAAAAATAAAAAAAACCTCGTCTTCGACTCGGATTTTAAACCCTCTCCCCCATGCTATTTGTTAAAACAAATTATTAGAAACTCGTTTTTGGGGAATTTTTTTCCGGGAAAATTAAACTTGGGGGTATTCCCCCCAAAAAAACCATAACTTTTTGGGTTTTTTATTTTTACTCACGACAATAAATTAATTTAACTATTTTATTTGCTAAATTGACATGTCAAAATTTGACAAGGGGCCACATTTTTGTTTGGCTGGGCCAACAAATTTTTATAGCGTTAGTGCAATAAAAAAAGGGAAAAAAATTAAAAAAAAAAAAAAATAAATCGCAAACTATTAAAAATAGGTACATAACATATTTATAAAACTTAAAAGATTTTGTAAAATCTCTTAAAAAAATAAAAATATAAGGGTCGCTATCAAAAAATTAAATTTTTTTGTTTAATTAGTCAAATGTAAAAATCTATTTTGAACCCATGGTATCTAACTTACATTTTTCAATATCTTTTTTTATCCCTAAAAGGGTTTTTGTTAAATATAGTATTTTGGTTTGGTTTAAAATTATAAAAAAAAAAAAAATGGAAATTATAATACTTTTGTATTCCCCTTTTTTTCATAATTGTTAAAAAATCAGATATGGCTTTACTTTTGGTTGATACCCTGTACAAGGCAATTTTTATGTAGATCGTATTATTTTTATATAAAAACAAATATTAATTAAAATCGATACACTTATATTTAAACAGATAAAATTTCATAGGCATCCATTTAGTTGCTCTATTAGCAGAGATGCCAGCTATTAGGTAATCTGTCAAGCGAAGCTTTTCTTTTGTCGAAATAAAGTAATCCTATAGGGGACGGAATAATCTTACGAAATATCTGTTAATGTGCCGGGAAATGCTTTAGTAATGTTATCGATGCAGTTGCCCCTTTTTGGGTTATGCGCTTTGTTGTAGATATAATAGCGAAACTTAAGATTTATTATAAGTAATGCAAAAGGGGGAAAAAGCGTATTTCGAAAAATCGACTTAATGTGGTTGATTTTAAATTTTTTTATTGTCATGGGGGATCGGACGGATAGTCTTTTATCTATTCTAGATATTTTTTTTTCAGCTATAGTGACTTTTTTAAAAACAATAGGAAAAATATTTATTTAGGGTTTTTTTTTTACAATAGGTAAAAAGAGAAAACATTTATAGTCTGTCTCAAAGTATACCTGTTGCTCTTGCCTTCATTTATGGATGATACCTGCCGACAGCAATAAAACGGGATCGGTAGGTATTAAAAGGGAAAAACATTAGGGACGACTTTAATAATATAAAGATTTATAAATAATTGTTTATTTAGGTAAGTATAATTTTAAAATTACATTAAGAAATTAAATATATGCAAAGTTTTAATAAATTTATAACTGCATTAGCTATACATAATTACATTTTAATCTAAAAAACTAAATTTAATTCTGTTTTTACTATCAGTGTCATCATTGAGATTAATTACAATAGGGGTTTTTGTTGTTTTGGATAAAATGTAAAAGTCCTCAATTTTTATAATGTGCTGTGAATTTTTTCCCGCTTTCAATTGGGTAGAAATATAATATACTGCCAAAATTTCATTTGCTAATTTCTGAACGTATAAAAAAAATAACAGACTATTAATTTCTAAAGGAAATAGTAAACTTTCTAACCTCTTTTTAATTGACAAAAATATCTAATTATTTATTTACGCCATAGTTTTTTTTTTCCAAAAAGAAAGAAAAAAAGTGGCTCCATTTTGTTATAAATTATAACTTTAATTATAATTTTCAATTTTTAAAACCCAAACCCAATAACAAAAAAATTTAAAAGATTTTATTATTCTTTTCTAAAACCATTAAAATAATAAAAGAGAAAATATTTTGTTAATTTTTTAACCTTTTTTGTGAGTCATATCTGTCCCCCGGAAGAAAAGTGACATAAGGCTAAAAACCTAATTTTTAGGTTTTATAAAAATTCAGAATAAACATGCGATGAAAAAGTTACATGACTTAAATATTTCAAATCCGCCACCAACGCTAATAACCTTTTTTATCCCTATTACAATTCTATTGTCGCCGCCATACAGTAGCGTATAATAACTAGAGACTAAGTGGGGGAGGGGGCAGTTGTTAAATTATTTAATTTAAAAATGTTATGAAATAATATCTACCTATTGTATTGTTTGTACACATATTATAAACAACAAAGACACAACAACAAATGTGGGATTTATCAGCTTATCTGAGGTTTATGTTCAAAACGACATGTTGGCCAAAGAGCCTCATCTTTGAAACTAGAATAGTAGTACACCAGAGAGACTTTTTTAAAGAATCGGATCATTCAGGTTCCGTGAACCATGTTACAGAGAGTAATCACCTGTTTAATGACAAGGCAATAAAACTCTAATTACTTAAATCTCTAGAAATTAATAGATATAAAAATACAAACTATAACACTAAAATTTTGAACACGACGTTTTCGTTAGTGATGTATCTCCAGCCGTTTTTAAGTGATAATTAAAAACTATTCTTAAAAGCTACGACTTATATACTAACCGTTGTTCCACCAAAGCTTGACCGAGTTTTCACGGTTTAGCAACGGCTGCCAGATATTCGGAATATCGATACTAGGCTTGCTAAATACATTTTGGTTGTTATTACAGCTTTTTTAAATCTTCTTTTCTTTCAGTGGGTTTATTTATGAATAATTTTTGTCCCAACCATAGTATGCGGTGTTGTTTTGACAAAGCGTGTTCGTAATTCCTGACTTTGACGTTTCATCTTGTTCCGTATGCTTTTTGTGTTCTTTAACCCCAAATTTTTAAATGTGGTTTTTTTTTTTTCCTGGACGTATACCTCACCACATTCACAAGAGTGTTGGTAGATACAGTCATTATTTTAGACATTGTTGTTCGGTCTCGTCTTAGTAAGAATACTTTTTAAAGTGGTTTGGGATTTTAATGCCCTTTTAATATTATACTTATTTGCGATTCTGCGGATCCTTTTTAATATTTGGTCGTTTCGTTAGAATGATTAAAATTCTGGTGTAAATATGGTCCTGTGTGGGTAGGTTTTCTGTATACCGAGGTTTGTATATATCCATTATTTCGTTTGACTAGAACGTTGAGACAAGGTAGAGCCGAGTTTTGCTCCTTAACCATTGTAAATTTAATTTAAGATCGGAGGCAATTGAGATGTTTTAAGAAACCTTTAAGTTTTTTATCATTACCTGTCCATACAATAAAAGTATCGTCAACATATCTAAGCCAAATTTTTGGTTTGATTAGTGCAGTTTTAATTGCTTGACTAAAAGTCAACAGTAATTCTTTCTTCTTTTCGTGAAATAGTGATTAAGATTGACTTTCATTAAGTATCGGTCAATCCTTTAAATTAGAAATAATAAATTAAAAAAAAGCGCATACAATAAGAAAAAATTGCCTTCTTCCTCAAAACTATGTTTAAAGGTTAGGACAATATGCCTTATCAGAGCAGTATTATTTCCCGATACGTACTCTTTCACAACCCTTAGCATTCTTGCTTTCGTTTAAAGAAGGGCTTAACGTCTTATTTTTTATGATCCCAAGTTTACAAAAAAGCTGTCACTCTTTTATAGGTACCTATTTCAAGAACTTCTGATTCGAGGAGTTGGTCAATATAATTTCTCCTCTAGCAGCTCTCAATAGAGCAACACGTAGTGCTATTCTTCTACTTTGCTTGTTTCTTTATCCTTAGAGAGTCCGGACTGTACAACCTACTGCCCGTAAAAGTTTTCTGTGTTAATAAACCACCTCTCACCCATAGTACGTTACTATTTAGTCTTCATAGACTGTCCCCAGATAAAAATACTGCTGCATTAGAACAATTTTCTTACTAGGAACATATATTACTAATCTCAACACTGCTAACCAATCTCCTGCTAATTTCAGATATTACTGGTTAGCATTGCATTGTATTTAGACTCTTACAACTTGTAGATTTTTAACAAAAAGTGTGGTTAAGAAAGTATTTTTTTAAATTTATTTTTAATTATTTACATGGGTTTGTGACTTAGATGGGTTTTTATTGTTTTTTTAGACTAGATAACCTTTATTCGGTTAGTAAAGTGTATTTAATTTTTGTTTTAATTAAATAATAAACCACCCGATGTTATTGTTTCCCAGTACAACCTACAGGAAAACATATTGCTTCCTGGGGGCACGGTTTGGGTAAACAATGCCATGCTAATCAATCTCCTGCTATTTTTAGACACTGCATGTTAGCATAAAATACATTGACGCTTGCACATTTAGTTTTAACAATAAATTCTAAACTGATTTAATTGTTTCCACCGTAGTAAAGGATTAATTGTCGGCAAGAGAGTAATATCTATTTGGTAAATTTCTTAACTAATTGATTTAAATAAGATAGGTATTTTTAGTAAATTAAAAAAAGTATTTTAATAGTTTATTCAATATATTTAAAATACATTATGTCGTCCCTAACTTTATTACATTTACTCCAGTGATCTTCTAATTTAAAGATTTCAGTGAAGTGAGAATTCGGAAGACTGTCGGCAGACGCTTTTACGCTATAAGATCTTCTTTCAATGAAAATTGTTTTTATGTGCATTTTTAGCAGTTTAAAATAGCCAGAAGTCAGAGGGAACTAAACCTGGCGAATAGGATGATTTTTTAAGCTGTGTGACAACTTACCCTGAGTGATCTTGATTAAATATGATTTTTGTCTGTAAGCCAAATCTTTTTTTTATAAATTTTTGCACCCATCTGGTTTCAAAGCTAACTAGGATAATTTGACACTAAACATCTTTTTGGCCAATTTCTGAACCATTATTCACGTTGGAGCCAAAGTACTGGGTTTACACAGCTCTTCATCCTTTTGTTTTAGGGATCATGGTGGTAAAAGTCTCATGTGAAAAAACAATGCTTAGAATTTTTAAATCCTTTTTAAAATGCTCCAAATTTTGCTGAGAAACTCGCATTTGAATGTGTTTTTGTTTCATGATTAGTATATGCGGAACCCATTGTGTACACAGCTTTCTGAAATTTCAAACTTTAGCCAAAATATTGCTTAATTTTCTAACAAAATCCCAAGAGTTCGATTAAATCTCTTACGAATAATCGACGATTTTGCAAAGACATGTCAACTGAATGAGCCTCAGAAGGAAGACCTCACTTGTTAGTTTTTAAAAGGGTCGCCTAAAGTTACCTTCCCATGTCTTTGGCTAGGTAATACATGCCAACGATCCAGTATTGTTTTTGGGACCATCTATTTATTAGTATTTTCATTGCCTGTTTTGATGGTCCAAGGACTGGCTTTAAGCCGTTGAAATTTCTAGATAAACCTACTTTTTCTAGTTCATCTGCTTTCATATTGCCTTTTATTCCCTAGAGGAGTTCTATTCTAATGTTCTGGCAACAAATTTTGTAACCTGACTATCTGAGAAAATGCGTATGTATGAACAACAAAAGTTTACTATTAATTTAAATTAGATGTAAAAAGACTTAAACTCAACAGATATAACACATTCTCAAGGCAATTTTTGTATCAAGCGGAGTTATTTTATAAAAACGAATATTTATTAAGATCAATACACTTATATTTAAACAGATAAATAGATAGATGGAAATAGGCTTTAATCTAGTTGCACTATTAGCGGAGATGCCAGCTATTAGGTAATCTATCAAGCGAAGTTTCCCATTTGTAAAAATAAAGTATGATTTAGAATACATTTTGTTATTCTGGCTGCTACTAAATCTTTGTTAAATAAAAATTGTGGGGAACCAAATCTGGCGAATAATGATGTTGCAATAATTTGTCTTTTAATTTTTGGGACGATTTTTTGAGCAGCGTGACAAGCTACCCTAAGTGGTCTTACTGAAAAATTATTTTCTTTCGAAAGCCAGATATTGCTTTATGAATTTTACATCTAGCTAGTCTAAAATGTTACCAGGATAATCTACCATGAACACCTTTTTGGCCGATTTCTGAACCTTAACTCACTGTGGAGCCAACGTACTGGGCTTACACAGCTCCTTAACCTCTGATTTTAGTTTAGGGTCATGGTGGTATTCCTAAGTCCATTATCCATAGTAAAGAAAAATATAAAAACTGCAAATTATATTTCCTCAAAACCTCCTAAAAAAGGGACGGTAATATCGTATATTTAGGGGATATTTTAGAAGTTTGCAAGCTGATTTAACCTGAGTGTTTTTCGTTTTTTTTCTTCATTCCTGTTTTTTTAATAGTTTGGTTTTGATTTTAGGGTTCTCAATGGAATTTTTTTATTCAGAATTAATTTGAAATATTTTGAAAATATTTCAATTATTTTTCTCAAAATAAAAATATTACACATTAAATTTAGAAGCCTTCCATGGTAATACGTGTGAGCTTATAACTTAAATATATTTTTTACGCTGTGACTATTTATACGGTTACTGTATGAATAACATATGTATAACAATTCGTCCGGGTATATTGGTTTTTTGTTTTTTTTATGAATAATTTTCGGATGATCAAAGTCTATATAAAAAGTTATATAAATATTTTTGATAAGATAAATAGTAAAGGAGATATAAACCAAAATGTGATTCTGACCAAAAATTTCAGTCCAAAATAGATTTTTTTTAATAATGTGATTTACTGTTTTTTTTTTATTAAAAATCATTTATTTTATTTATTTAAATCCCAAATCACTTACAATTTGCAGAAAAAAATCCAAAAATATAAAATTATTAATTTTCAAACTTTTCAGGGGTATACATTGAAAAAATCCTGAAAATGTAAGTGTTGAGTTGATGCAAAAAGGTTATATAACCTAAATTAAAGACCTTGTAAAAATACCTAATAAATGTCATATAAAATTTTGTGTATATTTAATATTTTTTGAGATATTGACGTTTGAATTTAAAAAAATCGTAAATATCTCAAAAACTATTAGAGATACAAAAAATTTTAGAAAACAAAAAATAAAGATTTTTAAATTGTCAATATAAAAAGTTTTGCAGACATTTTTAATAAGATAAATAATAATAATGGAGATATAAACGAAAATTTGATTTTGACCAAAATTTCAATCCAAAATAAGAATTTTTTTTTATTAATGTAATTTTTAAGATTTTTTTATAAAAATCATTTAGTTTATTTATTTAAACCTCAAGTCACTCAAAATTTGGAAAAATGTCCAAAAAATAAAAAAAAAGTTTTTTCCAGTTTTTTTTAATTATAAGTCAAAAAGTATTGCATTTAGATAAAAAATGTTATACAACTTAAATTAAGGGTCTTGTAAAAATACAAATTAATGTTTTATAAAGTCTCGTGTATCTTTAATAGTTCTGGTTAGTTACAATTTTTTTAAATTTGTAAATAAAATTATTATTATTATTTTTTTAAACTCCCAAAATAAATACAAAAATAAACACATTTATTAAATATAAATTATTTGTCCGGTACCGGATTAACAATTATAAATTATTCGTACCGTATCCGGATGGTAAGTTCTGATTACTTACTATTTCTTTAAATTTGTAAGTAAATAAAATTAAGAAAAAAAATAATATTTAAATTAAGAAAAATAATTCTAATTTTTTGATGCAGCCTGTAGATTTAAAATAAATATTTAAATAAACTATTGTACCATTTATTTGCTTTACATAATAATTCAGTGATAAGATTTTTTTTACTTTGTAAACTAATAAAAATATTTTTTCTTGTTATTTAGATGATCTTATTCAGGACATTGAAACGAAGTTATAAAATACTTGTATTGTCAGCGGCTCTTGACTCCCGTGTAAATTTTTAACTTAATTAAATTTCTAAGCATACATACATACATATATAGGTCAAGCTAATAAAAGCGTGGTAAAAATAGTTTTCATCAGGTTGGCAGATGGGTAAACGTCATCTCTAATTCGGATCCTATAATATAATATAATATTATATACAGGGTGTCCCAAAAGGTATGGTCCAAAGTTTGGGATCAGTAGATGGGATTCTTTACCGAGCTATTAGCTCTTAAAGGTAACAATTGAAAATCGATTTTTTATTAATAACTTTTGAACGGCTTGTACGATCTGGAATTTTTTTTGTTGATTAATTCTAGCTAATAACTGTCTTGCATGAACTGCTATAAACATGCCCCGAAAACATCAAAGATACCAGGTCCGGAATATCAAACTTGTAGAAAACTTCAAAATTTTTGCAGAGTTGCCATATTTAACATTTTGACCTTACTGGTAGATTCCCCTGAGTTTTCAATGCAAAAAAAGGTATACTTTATCTTTATTGATAGAACTAACGGTTTTCGCGTAAAATTCATTTAAAATCATTAAGGTATACTCTAGGGCTCTCGATAAGATATACCCTGGGGCTCTCAATAAGGTGTACTTAAGGACTCCCTATGAATCTTATGTCAAAATCTACTACCAGAAAGAAAAAAAACTTAATTTATTTTAACAAAAAAAAACAATAAAACCATACAGCAAAGTAAAAACTTCATGCTTATTAGTAGAATAACAAAAAAAACTGCTATGCGTAAATTTAACTAAGGTATGTGTTCAAAGTGAGCACCCTGTACAGCCATACATTTTCTTAATTTACTAAGACATGCTCTTTGAACCTGAAACAACATGTTAGAATTATTTTTTATTGCAGCGCAATGAAACATACTTCTTTCTAATAAATCTTCTAAATAAGATCAAGACGGCCACTTCCGCTTTTATTATGTTTTTTAATCAAGAAGTAGTAGGTGTCATATTATTTATTGGCAAACTGTCAGAACAAATTTTTGATTTAAGTTAAAAAATTATTCTGCCATCTTATTATGCCACGTTTTACCTTTTTTTACCAACTTGCGAAAAAATGGTAATTTTGTGAAGGAGAGCTAAAGTTTTAAACTTTGAACATGCTTTTATACTTTTTAGGTAGTCTGGTGTGAAAACCTGGTGGAGTAGGACGTCCAAGGACTGCACGTACCATTGAAATGAAAGAAAACATTTTAGATTTGGTAACAGATGACCCTACAGTTAGTGTACAAAATCATTAGTACATAGAGTACTTCAGGAACAACTGCTCCATCCCTATCACTTTCAAAAAGTCCATGCTATGACACCGGACGATTATCCTGCACGAATAGTCCAACTGGTTTCTGCAAAAACAGCAAGAAAATAATACATTTGTAAGAGTACTGTTTACAGATGAAGCGGGCTTTTCTAGGGATGGAGGTATAAATTCTCAAAATCTTCACATGTAGGATTAAGAGAACCCCCATGTGCTAGTTTAATCAAAAAATCAACACAAGTTTTTAATAAACATCTGGATGGGAATCATTGGAAACCCCTTAATTGGGCCATTTATTATTGACGGACGTTTAAACGAAGAACATCATTTACAATTCCTTAAGGAGGACTTAAATTATTTAATGAAAGTAGTTCCACTACAAATTCGAAATAACATATGGTTTATGCACGACGGTGCTCCGCCACATTTCAGTGTTATCGTAAGGGAATATTTGAATAACCGATTCCCTAATCGGTGGATAGGTCGAGGTGTTCCATTTCATTGGCCACCTCGATCCTTTGATCTAAATCCCTTGGACTTTTTTATGGGGTTATCTTAAAAATCTTGTTTATACAACTCCTGTGCAGACCAAAGAAGATTTATTAGAAAGAATTATGTTTTATTGCGCTGCAATAAGAAATAATCCTAACATGTTGTTTCAGGTTCAAAGAGCCTGTCTAAGTAAATTAAGAAAATGTATAGCTGTACAGAGTGCTCACTTTGAACACATACCTTAGTTAAATTTACGCATAGCAGTTTTTTTTGTTTTTCTACTAATAATCATGAAGTTTTTACTTTGCTGTATGGTTTTATTGTTTTTATTTTTTTTTTGTGTCAGGGGAATCTAACAGTAAGGTCAAAATGTTAAATATGGCAACACTGCAAAAATTTTGAAGTTTTTTACAAATTTCATAGTCCGGACCTGGTATCTTTGATGGTTCCGGGCATGTTTATAGCAGTTAATGCAAGACAGTTATTAGCTAGAATTAATCACCAAAAAAAATTTTAGATCGTACAAGCCGTTCAAAAGTTATTAATAAAAAATCGATTTTTAATTGTTACCTTTAAGAGCTAATAGCTCGGTAAAGAAGGGGCATAGAGCAAAAAGTTATATAAAGTTGTTACCTTATTTTGATCCAATCTACATGATCCCAAACTTTGGATTATACCTTTTGGGATACCCTGTATACTATTAATCCGAATTGAGAAAAAGCAACTATAAAAATTTCGGCACATTCTTCACGCGTATATTTTTTCGTCCTATCCATCATTATTTAAGTTACAAATCCACGAATGTAAAATGCAGTGTCAAGATAAAACCGAAGCTGCAATAGCCTGAATGCATTCCATGCTAACCCGCGACGTCAGAATATAAGGAGATTGATTAGCGTGCCATTGTTTAACGACGCCGTGCTCCATGTTAACTGGAAGTTGAGTTATACGCTCTCCCAGGAAGCAATATGTTCAACCATGGCCAATTTATAATACTGCGGAACAATAACACAAGATGCTTTAATAATAAATGCGTTTAGAACCTGTAAATATTTGGTTTAAATTACCTTATTAGCTATAAATTGGTATTTAGTCTAGTCGAGAAGTGTGTTTCCTGCGAAAAATAGAGAGTTTCGAAAAATATCAGCGACAGCTCATTCGACGCCGAATGCAAATCTGAGAAAGGCGTTTTGAGGATTTTTTCTGCTAATAAAAATTGCAATTGTTAATAACAAAACACGAAAAAAAGAGTTTTTTTGATTTTTAATAATAACTCAAAAAACCATAAAAGAAACCGAAAATTGCAAAAAAGATTCTTGAAAAGTAGGAAATTTCCAAAAAAACAGAACTCCATCTCCATTATTTATAATTTTAATTTAAAGCTGAAAATGGACCTCCGCGCGAAAGAGTGACCGCAACAATCGCTCAAAAACTTCCTGTTTTTTTTTACAATTCACGGAGAGGTAAGGAAAAGACATACAAGTAGGTATGTATTTTATACCAAACTAGATGAAAAGCCTGTCTCCGCCAGGCTAGAGACAATATTAAGTAGCCTCTGTCTCCGTATGACGCCTTCCGTACGGCTAACGGTAAAAAAACACTTTTTTGCTCCTATTTTTGTCCCGAGGGCGAAATTCAAAAAACGGGCTTCCTTAGGTTCTAGCCACTGATAAAGACTACCACTGTGCCAAATTTCATGATTTTAGCTTAAGCCATAACTTCAGAATCACGTGGACAGACAAATAAATATATATACCTACCTACATATAAATATATCCACATTAGCAAATTATATATATGGATTACTAGTCGCCAAAAATTAGTGTGACCATTGCTTTTCATTTTTTGCAAATTTTCAATAATTACCCATATTTAGGGGTTGGAAAGTCGCCAAATCTAAAGAATTGCAAAAATAGCAGTGGTAATAGAAGTTATTTTCACTGCAATTTTTGTTTCAAATGGACCTTTCAAAAATGAAATACATCTTTATTCCTAAGAAGGTTGTAAACCAACCCCCATGGACTATGTGGGGCTGCAATCATCCCCTAAAAAATATTAAATCATATGCAACTCTTAAAGTTGCAAAAAAAAAGAATCAAATTTTTCAGGATATGTCTAATAGGTTATTAATGTATATGATAATCAACAACCGTTTTACAAGTGTGCCACCCTTATTAATAGGAAAAATTGAATAAAATGCTAGGATTTATCGAGTTCACTTTTAACCAAAACCACCCCTGCAAGGGGGTATATTCATCTTCTTATTTGTAGAAAATCATATACAACTTAAAATTGTAAAAAACATATTTAGATGTTTTAGAATATCTCAAATATAATATTAATTAACATAAAATTACCGTTTAGAGTAAGTTTTGATAATAAACCACCCTTAAAATTAAGGGTAAACACACCCATTATCAGGAAAATGAAATAAAATTGTAGCTTATTTAAAAAAAGTATTAGCCTCGTATTTTTTAATCCAAGTGGATAAAACAGCCATTTTTAATTTTTTTGAGTTCACTTTTAAACAAACCACCCCTACAAGGGGTACATTCGTCCCCTAAAATGTAAAAAATCATATACAAATTTTAAAATTGTAAAAAAAAATTGAAATGTTTAAGGATACCTCAAATATAATATGAACATAAAACGTGAAATGCAAGGAGACTCACCCTGAAGGCAGTGGCGGATTCAGAGAGGGGCGAATGGGGCGATCGCCCCCCCCTCGTCAGCCAAAAAATAAAAAGGGAAAAATTAATAAAAAACGAGTTAAAAATGGAAAAACGTAACTAAGTTAGTTATTAATTAAAAGCTTGTTATGTTGCATATTGCATTTGGTTAGGCATTAGTTATTTGTAAAAAATAATGTGGTCGCTATAATACGTAGGCCTACTAGTCCAGGAAACGAAGCTGAAAAAAAATGGAAAACCTGGCAGTTTTTTCAAAATGTAAATTTTCATGCAATCTGCATGAAAATTTAGGATTAAGTTTAACCAACCCTGCTCTTTAAAATCTATATTATGCCGATGTGCGCTTTTTATTTTTTAGGGGTGAAAACGACCCTTTATTGCTAAAACTTATAAAGCTATACATTAAAGCGTAAGTTAAGTAAAATTAGATTCAAAAAAAGTAGTATTTTAAAAATCATTATTTAGTAGTAGTACCTATATTTTATTTTTTAGGGGGTGAAAACTACCCCTTATTACTAAAACTTTCAAAACTTACTTCACTTTCATAATTAAGCTTAAATCAAGTAAAACTTGGCTCAAGTAAGTTGAATAATAAATGTTTAATCTTTGAAATATAGGCTAAAGCAATTTAACACTTAAAAGTAACCCCCCTTATGGTTTAATAAAAAAAATATATGGATAAAATAGAAAAAAATACGTACAATAACATTAAAAAATGTATTGAAATGAAAAGATATTTACAAAAAAATGTATTTGGGCTTTTAGAATACCCCAAAAACTAAGCATAACTCCTTCAGTTTTGTGATAAAAAGTTCTTTAAAAAACCATTTTGTTTTTTTAAGAGCTATAAGTGCTATATATTAAAACTGTTTAAAACACTTTTTTAAAGGAGTGAGTATAAAGGGCTGAAAGAAGGTAGTGCTCGTCTATACACACGCGTTTTAAACGTTTAACACTTAATTTCAATTTGATACCTTAGTAAATTTTACGTATCTTTCTTAGGTTTCAAGTTATTTTAATGAAAAGGTAATTTTTTATTAAAATTCTGACATTAGATTTTCACTTGCAGTTGCATTTTTTTTAATTAAGCAATTTAAATCGGTTAAAATTTTAAAATGTATTTATGATATATAAATAAAGAAAATTAAAAAAGTGCTACGACTCATTTTATTCAGGGTGGTAATTAAGGGGTTGTTTTTGAAGATTTTTGAACTCAAAAAATTTTGGTCTAACCTCATTTAAATCATAACTTACTCAATTTTTACGATACATACCTTTTTTTTTTAAAAAAAAGAAAGGTCTTTGCAAGTTCTTCAAAAAAGTTATTATTGGTTTTCATTGAAAAATAAAATCTACGGATTTTGCATTATTTGCCTTTAAAACTTTGAAATTTTGTATTTGATGAATAACAGCTAACATCTAACAAACCACAACTGGGTTTGTAGTGGTCTCACAGCAGTTACAAAAAAAACATTTTATTCGTTTTTTAAAAGCTACAATTTTCGAGTTATTTGCAAAACGATTAAAAACGTTTATTTTATTAACGAAAAACTTTCGACTTTCAATTGCGAATAACTCGAAAAGTATGCATTTTACAAAAAAAAATGCATAGAATATTTTTTGCTTAAAAATCATTTTTCTATCGATTCCTGTGGTTAAAATATAAAAAAAACACCCTTGAGATGGTTTGGCAACCACCCCCAAGGTAAAGGCGTCCTTCGGCATGATATAGATTTTGATCCTTGGACTATTTCCTACCTACTGTCAAATATCAAGTCATTGTATGCATTTTAAAAAAACTTCTAGGCGAAATAATTCGTTTCCTGGGCTATACTGTAATTTGCAATTTACAAATGAAGGCAGACGGGTAGCTAACCTGGACGGGGGACTCCCGAACTCCCGGTTCTCGGACCATGGTTTTGGTTAAAAGTGAACTCGACGAATCTAGGTACACTGCTTTATATACTTGGATTAAAAAAACACGAAGCTAAGGCTTTTTTTTAAAGCTAGCATTATATTCAATTTTTTCTATTGATAAGGGTGGTTGATTATCATATACATTTATTACCTATTAGACCATGGAAGCCCTCCTAGGACTGCCTCCTCTGCATATTTACTTGGAGGGAGAGGCAAGGTGGGGAACCTACACACTCTATCAAGCGGTCAGTAACAAACCGCAGGCGTGTATGGAGAGCACCAGTCTCCTCAGGAATGTCCTGACCTGTGACAGACTGGGAATGCCCTCAGACATAATGCCCGCAACAACCAATTACAACCGGCCCTACAGTGTAGTCTACCCACAAAGAGAGGACTGGAGTCGAAAAACGACCGACCTGCTCCGGGCTGACATCTGTTGGTACATCGATGGCTCCAAAACCAAGGATGGTGTTGGAGCTGGAATATATGGACAGAGGCCGAGGGCGAGTTTTCCTTTAGCCTGGGCACTCTCGCAAGCATATTTCAAGCGGAGGTATTTGCTATTGAAATGTGTGCTAGATCGCTGGTTCATCGGCACTGCACACGTAAGACAGTTAAAATATTCTTCGATAGTGCAATTCGAAAACCGTCTGGAATTGCAAGGATGCGCTGAGCAAACTGGGTCAAAACAATAAGGTTACACTAATGTGGATACCTGGACACACCGGCCCAAAGGGTGAATCCGCAGACCTCCTTGCCAAAAGGGGGCGGAAACAAAATTCACAGGGCCGGAACCGGTCATCGGTATATCTTATGGAACGGCCAAGCAGTTCATATCAGCTTGGACACAAAGAAAAAATCTTCGGTACTGGCATGGACTTCTGGGTCTCAGACACTCGAAGGCCTTCATAAGCTCACCGAACCCAAAAATGTACTGTCAAACTACTGGAGCAATAAGGGTACACCTTTAAAAATCTAGTGGGACTGTACACGGGACACTGTAGATTAAAATACCACATGCACAATAGCGGAAGACGCCGAGTGCCGCATGTGCATGGAGGGGGACGAATCGTCAGAACACATACTGTGTTCGTGCGCAGCACTGGCACGACTAAGATTCGCAATCCTCGGCAATGACGCCTTGTTGCCGGGGGAGGTGAAAGATCTCTCTCCCAACAAGATTATCAGATTTATTAGGAGTCTGGACCTGGTGGGAGAAATATAAAAGGG
Organism: Listronotus oregonensis; assembly: GCA_019359885.1. Taxonomy (NCBI): domain Eukaryota; kingdom Metazoa; phylum Arthropoda; class Insecta; order Coleoptera; family Curculionidae; genus Listronotus; species Listronotus oregonensis. Next base: position 681 of record JAHBCN010008782.1, on the reverse strand, counting down.
TGTGAGCCACAATAGACCGATCGGTCGCGGTGGAAGGGTGTTATACCCACTCACTTTAAGCCTACCTACTTACCTATTAGACATGTCCTAAAAAACCTAATTCATTTTTTTGCAATTTTTAAAGTTGCATATGATTTTATATCTTTTTGTAGATGATTGCACACATAGTTTATGGGGGTTGGTTTACAACCTTCTCAGGAATGGAGATGTTTTATTTTATTTTTCCCAGGTCCATTCGAAACATAAATCGCAGTGAGAATAACTTTTAATACCACTGCTATTTTCGTAATTCTTCCGATTTGGCGACTTTCCAACCCCTAAATAAAGGTGATTTTTAAAAATTTGCAAAAAACGAAAAACAATGCCCTTCCTAATTTTTTGCGACGAGTAATTTTGTTATAAAATACATATTAATATGTCTTTTTCTCACCTCTCAGTAAATTGTGAAAAAACAGGCAGTTTTTGCTTTTTGGTTGAGCGCACGGAGTCAAAACCGAGTACGTCATACTAAATAATTTTTTTTAAGGTATTAAATATTAATTTAAAAAATTTAAAAATTAAGGTGTATTAAGAACAGTTTAAAGAATTTATTCCTGTTGAAAATTTGACTTAAAGTTTTTTTTTACCAAAAAATCAGTTGTTTTTGATTTATTGATTTTATTTCAAGTTAGTATATATGGT
>JAHBCN010008781.1:0-37462 GCA_019359885.1 Listronotus oregonensis | reverse complement strand
ACGGGACATGAGATGTCTCATTTTTTCCCCTTTGGGGGAAAAAAAAAAGCATTTTAAAAAATGTATAAAAAAAACAAATTTATTTTAGAATATACATAAACCCATTTTTAATAATTTTGCTACGCAGAAAATTTTGTTAATAATTTCTACGTAGGGATAATTTAGACAAATTCAAAAGCCCTCAGTTCTGGTCGATCATGGTTACTTCTGGTTAGTTAAAGCAGCTTTTGATTTTTTTCAATAATATTTCAGATGTGATAAATCACCTATGGGGGGGAACCGTAAATTTTTTCCGGTTTAAGGGGGAACCCCCGGCTCTCGATAAAAAAGACAAGCGCCGGCGACTAAAAGCAAATCAAGAAAACGTCGACTGAGGGTTTGGGGGGGCCCGGGGAGAGTTTTGATTTTTTTTTTCCCCACCCAAAGGGCGCACCTGTCAATATATTTTTTTGTATTTTTTCCAATATTTTGAAGTGTATAGAACAAACAAATATTTAATATTGACATGTTCTTATACGATTTCGGGGGTGTATAACGAAGAAGGTCCCAGTTATATATATATATATATATATATATTTTTTTAAAAATTATATATTTTTTATATATATATATATATATATATATATATATATATATATATATATATATATATATATATATATAAAAAAACAAATAGATGGAGAATACCTTAGCCATCTAAGATTGGGGGGGACACATAGTTCTAACCCCCAAAAACCCCCCCCCTGCAGAACTACAAAAAAAAAGAAATGAACTGAATGCGGCTTGAAAAAAAGGGGGGGTTTTCCCCAAAATGAATCTAGAAAAAAAAAAAAAATAATGTACAACGAACTGGCAGACGAGCAAGACATTATAATAAATAAAAAAAATCTGGAAATAGTAGAAAAATTTAATACCTGGGCCACCTAATACATAGATCAAATCCCTACTACCAGAAATCAACCGAAGAATCAAGTTAGCATGGGGGTGCATATGAAAGAAATTCAGTTTTATTAAAAACCAGAATGCCAGTCCTCCAAAAGAAAGCATTTGACCAGTGTATACTACCAGTTATGACCTATGCATGTGAGACCTGGACACTTAAAAAAAGATATTGCAAGAAAACTTCAGGTAGCACAACGATCAATGGAACGCAATATGCTGGGAAAAAATGAAAAAAAAACCGCAAGAGAATAGAGTGGATACGACCAAAAACCCAAGTAAAGATTTTTTCCCCGAATTATATCTCTTAAATGGCAGGGGGGGGGGCACCTGGCAAGAAGAACAGATGATAGATGGACCACCAAAATTTCAACATGGCCCCCACGAGGTGTTAAAAGACCTAGAAGAAGACCACACCTGAGATGGAACTATGACATAAAAAAAAATCGCAGGGGGAAAAAAATTTGGGGCCCCTATAGCCAACAATAGAGAACAAGGGCCCAGCTGGAGAAAAAAGGTTTTTGGGAAGTAAGGGAGGGACAAATTAAAATTTGGGGAAAAAATTAGATAAAGTTTCGAATGTTGATGAAAAAAAATATATATATATATATATATATATATAATATAAATAATAATATATATATATATATGTGTGTTTTAATATAATTAGTAAAATGTTATAACCACAATAAACAATAATAATTATTAGCATGTTAAAACAAATAAACACTGTAAACATTATATTTGTATTTCGGAAAGAAGACATTATATTTTACTATAAACTTTCCTTCAAAAATAACCTGTGGATTTAACTCCTTAAGTATTTTAAATTAGTTAGGAAATATCCTGTATATGTACACATAGCATGAGATAACACAAAATTTTGAGTGTTATTATTTTATCCTTTATTTAAAAAAAAATTTCATATATAATATTTTTTAGGTTCCTACTGGATGTTAGATCCAAAGGCATCAAACATGTTCGAAAAAGGAAACTACAGAAGACGAAAAACTAGAAGACAACGATTAGGGGAATGTGAAGCAACACTTTTTCAAGTGAGTATGTAAACTTTTTACAATTTCAGCCGTCATTTTTAAAATTTTAATTTAAAACTGTTTACATTTTCTGCGTAAAACATCTGGTTGTTGTAAATAACTCTTAAAACGTCAACAAGTTCGATTTTATTGCCTATTACGTGAACATTGCAAAAATTTAAAACATCATGTTTAGTGAATTTATTTATCTTTATCTTAGACATTTTGCAAATTAATATAACAAACAGAAATTATTTAGACAAAATCAAAGACTAAATTTTTGGTAATAGCCAGGACCGTTGTTGGACAGTTTGTGCTTTTTCAAAGATAAGGATTTTTCAAACCCTTTTAGGAGTAGCATTCATTCATATGTGATTCCATCTGTAGGTTTACCCAGTGACTGCTAGAGAGGCTAAATTTTAACATTTGTTCTTTTGAAAACTTGAGTAAAATTACCTATGTGTAACTTCTAATGTATAATTAGACCATTTTTAGAGTATTGTGTTGTACAAGAAAGCCTTCTTCTCTCGCCCACCGGCGAGCTGTAGGGGATCTTTCGCTTCTTATAGATATTTTTAAGGCTTCTGCTTTAAAAAGTTGGTCAGTATAGTTCCACCTCTGATAGCCCCCAATTGAGCGACACGTAGTGTCGTTTTTATGCGTTCTTTTATAGTCTAGCTTGAGAGGCCCAGAAGTGGAAACACTTTGTTAGTTCCTTTATTCTTAGAGTGTCCAAACTGTGGATACTACTACCACTAGAAGTTTTGCCTTCTTCTCAAAATCCCCAAGTATTTAGGTCTCGTGTCAATAGACTCCATCTTACGTATTTAGGCCTTCGCCCTTCGTGGACTATCTCAAGATAAAAAAAAACACACCTGCAATATTTCATTTTGCACTCCTAATTCACAAATAAAAATTGTTGTGCATATCTACACATTTTGCTAGTGACCCATTAATTATCCGTGAAAGTCTGGTCGATCTTTTTAGATGTTTACAATAAGTTTTTATTTTGCTTTACATTATACAATAGATAAATAGACAGATACATAAATATTTATTTGTTCATTGTTAATGATAAAATAACCGTAGAACTATAAACCCATTTTTTTTACCTGTAACCTACAAACCGGGGTAAATTTTTACCCCACGGGATTTTAGCTCTTACAGTCGTTCTAAAAGCAGTAATCTGACTTATGAGTACTCGAATCGTTTTGTTTTGTTAAACCCAATGAATGGTGAATAGTAAAATTAATATTATTAAGATTTAGTTGGTTAAAAATTGATTTGAATAGCTATGAGTTCTTAAATCAGCCAAACCGTCATTTAACAAATAAAAAGGACATGGCACACTTCTTATGGATTTGAGTCACCGACAGATTTTTTTGAAATTTTAGTATTTTATTTTAAAAGTCCAAATAAGCATTTTCTTTTATTACGCCAACCTTGTAGCTATACAGGGTGATACCATAAAATAAAACCAAAAATTCTTAAAAAAAATATTTTATTTATTACAAAATACTGTCTGTTACCCTAGACTGATCAAATTAGGCATTTTTTATATAAAAAGAATATATATTCCATACAAGGTACTTTTTTTTATCGTGTACAGGGTTTTTATCTGTGATGTCCTACAGGGTGCACGATTTTTAAAATGAACCAACAAATATACAGTCCAGTAGGCCTAAATATAATATATTATGTCAATTGTTATTATAACCTAGGGGAATTTCGTAGCTTGGCATTAACTCATTTATACATACAGTGTGTCCCTTCAAAAAAGTCATTTTTAGATACAGGGTAAACCAAAATTGTATGGCGGTTTTATTTATATTTTTTTCCAGTCATACGGAAGTTGGTTAGTAAAATATTGCACAATAAAGCAAAATAAGGGTTTGCTTGCGCAAAAGTTCGAAATAGGGAAAGATTCATCCAAAGACAGGTAGACAATTTTATAAATCGGTTATATAATCCCCAACCCGAACAGCATGTACAATTTTATACCCCGACTACACATATCTAAAAGCGCTAAAGAGCTCCAATATTAGAATACAAAGGCAGTCATTTTCAATGCACAAGAGGTATACTTTATTTTAACTTACGTCGAGGTGGTGGTGCATGGGTAAATATGGAAAATAATAATATTGAATTTCCTGTTTTGCCTATAAACTATGTTATTTCTAAAACATTTGGTACCTATCAAGTGAGGCTTTCTTTAGCTTATATTCAAGATACTGCTAAAAGGTGTTTTTTACCATTAACCTGCATTGAATGATATTTTTCAAGTTTAACATTTTAATTATTATAATCATGCTTTTACAAGAAAGATATTTTCAGGTTTGTCAGGACTATTAGCAAAGTTGGTTACAATTGCTTGTTCCCATTCCAGAAAATGTATTATGTACGGGACTATTGCAATCAAAGTTGGGTGAAACCTTGGGTTTGCCTCAATGTTTGCATGTAAATAGGTAGGATATGAGGACAACAGGTATGACTTTTCAACACTGTTTTCTTAAAATGCTGTTTACTGGTGTACAAACATTAGTATGAAGTGCACTAGTTTGACTAATTATGATCATTGTTGTTATGAGTTCTTATAAAATATAGTTCCTTTAAAAACAGTATCTAACTTTTCTGTTTAAAGTCTAACCAATGTTTATTTTTGTTTTGAAATGATTAAGGGTTACTATTAAAACATGTGTCTGTATTTTACTTTGTAAGACAGTATGCATTGATTGTTATTCTGTTTGTATTAATAGTGTTATTTAATGAAATATTAAGTCACTTTCGAAACATCTGTTTACATCTACAGTATGTTTATAGTGTAGATCAGTTAAAAACAATTTATCATGGGTTTCAGTATGACTGGAAAAAAATAAATAAAACTGTTCATATAATTTTGGTTCACCCGGTATCTTTAAATGACTTGAAGAGGACACTGTAAGTCAGAAGTTCTCAAGTTATGAAATTCTAAAAAGGTTATAATAATAACTCACATATATATTATATTTAGTCCGACTAACTGTATATTTGTTGGTGACACCTGTAAGTAAATCAGTATGCCAATTACCGAAACAAAGGTTATAATAAAACTCCATATTATATATATTTGTCCATAATTATTTTTTTATTAATAAACACCTGCTCAATGATATCAGTTCTAGAGGTAACAAACAGTATTTTGTAATAAATAAAATAGTAATTTTTAAGAATTTTTGGCTTTATTTTATGGTATCACCCTGTATAGCTACAAGGTTGGCGCAATGAAAGAAAATGCTTATTTGGACTTCCAAAAGAAAAAACTAAAATTTCAAAAAAAATCTGTCTGTGACTCAAATCCATAAGAAGTGTAGCCATGTCCTTTATAACTATTTTTCTAAACAACCAATTTTCAAATTTTCAACGGAATTTTAAAAAGGACACATATGGCTTTAGGAAAAAATATACCATCATGATGTTTTGCTAAAAAAGTTTATTATCTGGGAATCTGGAAATTCAAACAAATTGAGAATCCTACCAATGGAAAAAATCAAATAAATATCCTTAAAATATTGGTTTTTAAGAATCTATTTTTTGTTTCTCCCATGGAAAATATGAAAAAAGATAAATTTAATAGATATAAAAATATTTTAAAGTACAGTTACGATTTTACTTATTATTATTTACTCATTAAAATTTACCGGGGTAGATATCTACCTCGATTTGTAGTTCTAGGGATAATTATTAATGCGTAATACAGACAAAAAAATAACATTTATTTACAGTTACTTTGGTGACCATAAACAAACATTATTAACATTATGCTTATATTATCGTAATAATAATAATCATTCAAATAATGAAAAATCTACTCGGCGTTCCCCGACAATCCCGATCAAAGGTAACGCTTGAATAAATTGGTATCTTTACACAAAAAAAAATAAGCACGAAGAGGAAGAAATCATCAAAAAAAATGTCGAGGATTCATTAAGGTGAGAATTTTCTCGATTTTCCGGAACACTAAAAAACTTGGAAAAAAAAGAGGAGTGCCATCAAGAAGGAGACTATCTAAGCTTTTGAATGATGTGCATTGTTAGCCGATGCCTTGAATATTTATTAATTCCCGATAGACCCGAGCATTTTTGAAATCTCCGGAAATCCAACAAAAACTAACTCTAAGAAAAACACGTTGTTTATAAAAATACACAAAGAATCTTTATTGAATCTTTCTAAATGTATTCAACACCTTCCAAAGCTCTGTTATCCAAAAGAATTCAGTAACATTACTTTTTATATCTATAAAAAAAACATAACAAATTAATAGGAGGGTCAAAATATTGAGCAAAAACTAACTTTGGCTCGAGTTTTCAATATTCTACAGAAACAAAAAAAAGAAAACAGTAACAAGATATTATAGCTACAGGTTTCTTCTTTCATATGAACTTTGAATCAAATCAATGCATTTTTACGTAAGTAATTAAAAAATTTGCCCGTCCGCTTGGAAATGTAATTTGGAGATGCGGGGCAGGTAAAAAAATACGCAGCGCGTTTATGGCCGGTTATCTCAACAATTATAAAATTTTGGACAAAAGTGATAGGAATCATTTTTGCAGCTTATAAACTGCTTGTTATTTTAGTCTAAACACGAATTGCGTAAGTGCCATATTTCGGGAGATATCGGCCAAACTATTTGAAAAAACTTTTTTGTCGGTTCGCGATCGGCGGAGACGCCGCATGGCATGGACATTAAGGGTTTACATGCAAGTGACCTAACTTATATATTGTATATTCTTTAAACTATGGCATTGCTTTGTGCGTCTATAGCGTAAACTATAATAATTGTCTTTGTTTACAGCGGGGCAAATATTGTTCTTTTAAATTAATTTATTGAAGATTTTTAAAATACTTTAATTTCTATTTTTAATTAACGTGGATCCAAGTTAATCAAAAAAATATAATAAAAAAACACCTAAATTTGCGGGCAATCAAAGTTAGAAATACTCGGCATTGTGTTCCACAGCAAAAGTCCATACTCAAGGGAATTACAGGAGCATATACAGAAAAAGGCTAATTAAAAAGAGTCCAAAACTCAAATAAAAACTTTCAACGAAAACTCTCCGCTCAGTTCTACAGTTTAACGAAAGTTGTTAAATTATTTTTAACAGGCACTAGTTAAACACTAAAGTTTTTGTTGGAAGTTTTTGCATTTTATGCAGAATATAATGCCTGCCTGGCAAGCGTTTTGTTTGTTGGCTCTAAATAAGCCTTTTTTGTAATGGAGTAAGCCAATTTGAACTGTTTAAAACATTCTTTGTTTTTAAGCGGGGTATTTTAGTTAAACACCTTGTTTTGATTTTTATTTCTTCATGAAAATATTTGCGTTAGATTTAATTTAACCTTTCCAATATCACATATCGACATAATTTTTGTAACATCGATAAGAATGCTTATTTTGCGTATCATTTAGGAAGTTATTAAAACACCTTTTCCTAGAAATGGCCTAGCTCGTCCCATTTTCAAGGACCTGCTTTTTTTTATATAATGCGATCTTTGAAATCATTTTTACTTGCCTTAGGACTGGAAAGTACAACAAGACCGCAGAGGGGTTATTTTCACAGTAGCGCCTTTAAACCTGGACATCGTGTTTCCCAGTGATTTTAATTCTTCATTAGAATCTGATCCACAACTTCCTGAGAACACCAGCTGTGAACCAACATTTTTACCAACTGCCAGTGAACGTCACTTTCTAACTCAGAATGAATTAAATGACTTGGTACGTGACCTAGGATTGTCAAAACAAACTTCTTGGTTCCAGACTTCAACAATGGAACTTGTTAGATAAAAAAGCAAGTGTTTTACTTTACCGAAAACGGAATGTTACATTATTATTTTTTTTTTAATGGAAGGGTCGCTATGTGTCTGTTATGATATTGATGGTTTAATGAATGAGCTTAAATGGAACATGATCCTAGCGAGTGGCGTTTATTCATAGATTCGTCGAAATAAAGCCTAAAAGCAGCCCTGCTTCATAATGGAAACAAAAAAACATCTATTCCTTTACCCCATTTAGTGAAAATGAAAGAGACTTATGACAACTTAGCAACCATATTTAATCGTGTTAAACATGAACAGTATCAGTGCGATATCTGTGGAGATTTAAAAGTCATAGGTATTTTGCTAGGACTTCAAGGGGGTTTTACATAGTATTACTGTTTTTTTGTGTCTGTGGGACAGTAGGGCAACAAAAGAACACTACAGTAAAAAGGATTGGCCTCATAGAACTTCTTGGTGCTGCTACCGCCTCTTCATATTAAGCTTGGATTAATGAAAAACTTTGTCAAAGCCATCGACAAAGAAGGTAGTGGTTTTCAGTACCTAAGAGAAATATTTCCTCAACTAAGTAATGCAAAATTAAAAGAAGGCATTTTTATTGGACCTCAGATAAGGAAGCTCCTAGATGATCTCCGTTTTCAAGAACAATTAAATAAAAAGGAATTGGCAGCTTGGACGTGTTTTGTACGTGTAGTGAAAGGATTTCTGGGCAAGATGAAGACTATAAAAGCCTCATATGAAGAAGTCAAAACCCATGAATTACTAGGGTGACGCATGTCTCTAAAAATACATTTTTTGCACTCCCATTTAAATTTTTTCCAGGAAAATTCGGGTGGAGTAAGCGGCGAACAAGAAAAGACGTTTCACCAGGACATCAGGACGATGAAAACAAGATACCAGAGACGCTGGAACCCATCTATGTTGGGCGACTACTGTTGATTTTTAAAAGGATAATGCTACAGAACACAAAAAGAAAAAGTAACGATTTTGTCGCTGTATCATATATCGTGCAATATATTTTTTATTCACATAACAACCAATCCTCAGTAATGTTTTTGCATAGATTCCACATGTTTTATATGTTTATGTTAAATAAATATATTAGATTTGAAAAATATGTAGTCTCCTTTGTTTTCTCCTTATAACAAAAAAACTGTACGTGTTACAGTAATTAGTTTATCATTTTCGGATTTAAGACTATAAAATACTTTAAACAAACCTATTTTTATCAATGTTACTTACAAAAATTTAAATTTCTTGACTTGCGTATTCTGTATTGTGTACAAAAGCAGAAAGCCTAAAGATTGTGTCTCCAGTAGCGTAGTGGTCAGAGTTTCGGCTCACGGGCCCGGCGATCCGGGTTCGATCCCAGTGCCGGAGAGACACTTTTAGGTAGTAGTTATTTAAAAAAAACGCCCGTGGTGGTACTACCGCGTTGTCTAAAAGGTGCTGTGAAATGCAACATTTGCATGTTTCAGTGCTTGGACAACGTTGACGGAACAACTGGGAAGAAATGGGTTAAACACCGGAAAACCCGGCACTCACGGTACTTCGATACTTAGGTTTACATATGTATATATAATCCGTAGGATATAATATACATATATAATAATCCTTCGTGAGCTGTCAAAGATAAAAAAAAGATCAGGAGGACCGTTTCTGTGTTTCAAATTGCAGTAAATTAACATGGCGTTGTGTTCCGTTTTTAAACTTCACTTTATATATTGCGGTCAAGTTCACACCAAACCCTCGGCTACACCAGCGCCTTCTTATTTAATGCTATTCTGGGCCACTTTTAGAGCCAAACAGCTATAAGAGATGGTCCTCCTTACCTTTACCCTCCATAATAAAAGCAACATAATATTTATTTGACTACCTGCATTATTAACTTATTTTCAGGAAGAAGCTCTTTCACTAGTGACACGCTCTTCAGATCCTGAGACCTCAGAAGACCAAAGTATCATTTCAGACTCTGTAAAGCGTCTTAAAAATTCAAGTTTATTTACAATAGAAAATTTAATAAAAAGTGATAATAATAATAGTGAAGTGATTATAAAAAGAGACTGTGAACAGTGTGAAGATAGTGGGCAAGAGTGAAAAGATTTTTTAAACAAAAATTAATATTAATTTAACGAAAAAACTTAAAATGCTAGATTTAGAAATGCCTGGCTTAGATACTTAAAATTCGTATATATTAACAGTGTGAGGTAGTGTGACACAGAGTCATTTGACCTTTCTAAACTTGCAGATGACCTGAAAATTTTTTAAATATTAAAAAAACTTTTTTGGGAAGTTACCCAATTTTTAAAATCCTGCAATACTTTTACTGCTAAGGATATACCGGATGGTGCGTCGCCGAGCGAAACATAGGAAATCCCATATAAATTTTAAGGAGATTAATTATTGGCTCCCCTGTACATTTTACAGAAAAAATGTAAGATAACTTTTTAAAGAGACCAATCTGACAAACCCTCCTGCCAAGTTTTAAAAAATTTTAATAAGCAAATCTTGAATTATTTAATGAAATGTAATTGCAAAATTACCAAATTTTTGGTTCAGGTAAAACCAAACAGACACCAGCCACCAGCAAACAATTTGTTATAAGGCTTTGTCAAATCTGACGTACAGCCGAACACAAGGATTTTTTTTTCGTTTCATTAATCTCACAACCATTACATTTAAAGTAAAAGACACGTTAACATTATTTTTGATCGAACATTTTATTTAATGTAACAATTAAGTTTAACTTATAACAATTTTTATTATCGATCATTAAAAAAATAATTTTATCATACTGGAATTTAATTAAACCAAAAGCAGTATCTGAAATATTTTTAATTTATTTTCCCATCAAGTCTATCTGCTCCATTTAAACCATTAAACGTATTGTCAGTAAATTAGTCCAAAGCCATCGCAATAAATAATTGTAAATGTTTAACTTACTCGTAGAAGATCGAAAATAGATCCGAAAAAAGAGAAAACTGAACATTCAATATTCTACTAGGTGTGAAAAAATGAAATAAAATAAAATACAATAACGTTTTTAAAAATACGTTTAAAATTAAATAAAAACATTAATTAATCAAATGTTCAAACAACCCCCCATAAACAGCTAAACAATATCCCAACTGATCATAAAATTCATTTCTAACGTTGCTAAGTTGATATTGCGAAATTTCTTTACATTCTAACGAAACAGCGTTTTGTAGCTGGTTTAGATTCTCAAATTTTGCACTTTTATAAATGACACTTTTTAAGTGACCCCACAAAAAGAAGTCATTCGATGAAAGATCAGATGACCTAACTGGCCAAAGTATCAGGTACCGTGAACCAATAATATTGCCGTTAAAAGCATTTTCCAGGTACTCTCTAACCATACGGGCATTATGGGTGGGGCAACCATCCATTTGGTACCAGATCATTTGATCTTTCCGAACAACTTCTTCCAAGGTAGATCCAATTTAATTTTGAAATAAGTCCAAATAGGTTTCTGCTGTCAGGTTATAATCCATAAAAAAGGTCCAATGATATGGTGTCCGATAATTCCCACGAATACATTTGTTTTTTGGGATATTGTGGCCAAGTATGAACAAAGCGATGTTCAGTTTCTTGGCTCCAATACCGACAATTCTGAACATTTGGTTCATTGTTAAGGGTGAATGTACATTCATTGGTAAAACAAATATTTCTTAAAAAATCCTATCGTTTTTTGCTTTTTCATCATGGTAAAACAAAATGCCATTCCTCGCTCTTCATCTCCCTCTTGCTGTTTTTCGAATTTATACGAATAATATTTGTGTTTTTTAAAAAAAAAAATTTTAAAAGGGTTTTTCCCAAAATTTTTTTTTTTTAAAAAGGGTTTTTTTTTTTAAAAAAAAAAAAATTTTTTGGGGCCCGGTTTTTTTGGAAAAAAAAAAATTTTTTTTAAATTTTTGGGGGAAAAAAATTTTAAAAAAGGGGGGGAAAAAAATTTTTTTAAAATTTTTTTTTTTAAGTTTTTAAAAAAACCCCCTTTTTTAAAAGGGTTTGGGTTTGGGGGGTTTTTTTCCAAAAAAAAAAAAAAAACCCCCAAAAAAAGGGAAAAAATTTTTTTTTTGGGGGAAAAAAAAAAATTTTTTTTTGGGGAACCCCTTTTTTTTGGGGAAAAAATTTTTATTTTGGGGTTTTTAAAATTTCGGTTAAAAAAAAAAAAAAAACCCCCCTTTTCCCCCCAAAAAATTTTTTAAAAAAAATTTTTTTTTTTTGGGGGGGTTTTTTAAAATTTTTTTAAAAAAATTTTTTTAAAAAAAATTTTTAAAATTTTTTTTTTGGGGGAAATTTTTTTTTTTTTTTTTTTCCCTAGAAAAAATTTTTTTTCTTTTTGGGGGTTTTTTAATTTTTTAAAAAATTTTTAAAACCCTTTTTAAAAATTTTTTTTTGGAAAAAAATTTTTTTTTTTTAATTTTTTCCCAACCCAAAAACCCTTTGTTTTTTTTTTTAAAAAAAAATTTTTTTTTTAAAAAAAATTTTTAAAAAAAAATTTTTTTTTGGGTTGGTTTTTTTTTTTTTTTAAAAATTTTCCCCTTTTTTTTCCCCAAAAAAATTTTTAAGGGGAAAAAACCAAAAAAAATTTTTTTTTTTAGGGGTTTTTTTTTAAAAATTTTAAAATTTAAAAAAAAAATTTTTTTTAAATTTTTTTTTTTAAAAAAACCCCCCTATTTTTAAAAAAAAAAAAAAAAATTTTTTCCCGATTTTTTTTTTAATTTTTTTTTTTTAAAAATTGTTTTTTTTTTTAAAAAATTTTAAATTTTTTTTTTAAAAATTTTTAAAAAAAAAATTTGGGAAAAAAAAAATTTTTTTTTAAATTTTTTTAAAAAAAAATTTTTTAAAAAAAAAAATTTTTTTAAAAAAAAAAAACAACCCCCCCCCAAAAAAATTTTTTAAAATTTTTTTTTTAAAAAAATTTTTTTAATTTTTTTTTAAAAAAAACCCCAAAAAAAAAAATTTTAAAATAAAAAATTTTAAAATGTTTTTTTTAAATTTTTTTTTTTTTTTAAAAATTTTTTTAAATTTTTTTCCCCCAAAAAAAAGGAAAACCCCATTTAATAAAAAAAAAAAAAAAAGGGAAAATTTTAAAAATTTAAACCCTTTTAACAAAAAAAATTTTGGGGTTTTGGGGGGGCCTTTAAAAAAAAAATTTTTTTTTTTTTAAAAATGAAAATTTCCCCAAAAAAAACCCTTAAATAGTTTTTTTTTAAAATTTTTGGTTTTTTTTTTTTAAAAAATTTTCCAATTTTTTTTAAAACCTTTTTAAAAAAAAAAAGGGGTGGGGGGGGGGTTTTTTTTAAAATTAAAATTAAAAAAAAATTTTTAAAAATTTTTTTAAAAAAAAAAAAAAAGGGGGAAAAAAAACCCCCTTTCCCCTTTTTTAAAAATTTTTAATTAAAAAAAAAAAAAAATTAAAAATTTTAAAAATTTTTTTTTTAAAAAAAAAAACCCCCTTTTTTTTTTTGGGGGGTTTTCCCTTTTTGGGGGGAAAAAACCCCCCCAAAAATTTTTAAAAAAATTTAAAAGGGGGGGCCAAAAAAAAAAACCCCGGGAAAAAAAAATTTTTTAAGAATTAAAAAAAGGGGGGGAAAAAAAACAAAAAAAAAAAAAATTTTTTTTAAAAAAGGGGGGGGAAAAAATTTTTTTTTTTTTTTTTTGGGAAAAACAAAATTTTTAAAAAATTTTTTTTAAAAAAATTTTTTGAAAAAAAATTTTTTTAAAACCTAAAAAAAAAAACCCCTTTTGGGGAAAAAAAAAATTTTTAAAAAAACCCCTTTTTAATTTTTTTTAAAAAAGGGGGTTTTTTGGGGGGCCTTTCCCCAAAAAAATTTTTTTTTTAAACCCCCCCCCCCCCCAAAAAAAAACAAAGGGGGTTTGCGCCCCTTTTTTTAAAATTTTTTAAATTTTTCCCCTTTTTAAAAAAAAAAAAATTTTTAAAAATTTTTTTTTAAAAGGGGGGGAAAAAATTTAAAAAGTTGGTTTTGTTTTTTTTTTTTTGGGGGGGCCCCCAAACCCCCTTTTTAAATCCCAAATCTTTAAAAAAAAAAAAAAAAAATTTTTAAAAAAAAAGGGGGGGGAAAAAAGGGGAAAAAAAAAAAAAATTTTTTTCCAACAAAAAATTTAAAAAAAAAAAAATTTTTAAAAATTCCAAAAAAATTTTTTTAAAAAAAAAATTCCCCTTTTTTTAAAAAAAAAATTTTTTAAAAAGGGTTTAAAAAAAACCCCCCCAAAAAAAACCAAAAATTTTTTGGGGGGTTTTAAACCCCCAAAAAAAAAATTTTTTCCCCCCTTTTAAAAAAATTTTTTTTAAAAAACCCCTTTAAAAAAAAAAAGGTTTTAAAAAAATTTTTCCCCCCAAAAAAAAAAAAAAAAAAAAATTTTTTAAAAAAAAAAAAAAATTTTTTTTCCCCCCCCCTTTTTTTTTTTTTGGGGTTTAAAAAAAAAAAAAAAGGGTTTTTTTTAAAAATTTAAAAAGGGTTTTTTTTCCCTTTTTTAAAAAAATTTTTTTTAAAAAAAAATTTTTTTAAAAATTTTGGGGGGGTTTTTCCCCCCCTTTTTTTTTAAAAAAACCCCCAAAAAAAATTTAAAAAAGGAATTTTTAAAAAAAAAAACCGGGGAAAAAAAAAATTTTTGCAAAAAAAAAAAACCCCCTTTTTTTTAAAAAAAATAAATAAAAAAAAAAAATTTTTTAAAAAAATTTTAAAAAAAAACCCCCTTTTTAAAAAAAAAAAAAAAAAAAAATTTTTTCCCCCCCCAAAAAAAAAAAAATTTTTTTTAAAAAAAAAAAAAAACCCCCCCTTTAAAAATTTAAACTTTTTTTTTTAAAACCCCCCCCCAAAAATTTTTTTAAAAAAAAATTTAAAAAGGGGGGCCCCCGGGAAAAAAAAAAAAAAAAAAAAAAAAATTTTAAAAAATTTTTTTTTTAAAAAATTTTTTTTTTTTTTTCCCAAAAAAATTTTTTTTTTTTTTAAAAAAAATTTTTTTTTTTTTTTTTTTTTAAAAAAAATTTTTTTGATTTTCCCAAAAAAAAAAAAAAAAAAAATTTTTCCTTTTTTAAAAAAAAATTTTTTTAAATTTTTTTTTATTTTTTTAAATTTTTTTAAAAATATTTTAAAAAAAAAAAAAACCCCCTTTTTTTTTTTTTTTTTTTAAAAAAAATTTTTTTTTTTTTTTTTCCCCCCCAAAAAAAATTTAAAAAATTAATTTGTTTTTGGGGGCCCTTTTTTTTAAAAAATTTTCTTTTTAAAATTTTTAAAATTTCCGGGAAAAAAAAAAACCCCCAAAAAAAAAATTTGGGAAATAGAAAATTTAAAGGAATTTTTTTTTTTTTTTTTCCCCCCCCTTTTTAAAAACCCAAAATTTTTTAAAAAAGGGGGAAATTTTTAAAAAGGGGTTTTTTTTTTTAATTTACTTTTTTTTTTAAAAAAAAAAACCCCAAAAAAGGGGCCCTTTTTTTTTTTTTAAAAAAAAAATTTTTGGGCCCTTTTTCCCCTTTTTTTAAAAAAAAACCCCCTTTTTTTTTTCGTTTTTTTTGGTTTTTTTAAGCTTTTTAAATATTTAAACTTTAGTATAAATTTGTTTTCTATTGCATTAGTTAAATTAAGTTTTTTTTTTTTTTTAAAAAAAATTTTTTTTTTTTTAAAAAATTTTAAAAATAATAAAATAGGTATTACACCTATAATAAATTTTTTTAAAAATTTTTTTAAAAAATTTTAAATTTTTCCCCCTTTTTTTTAAAAAAAAAAAATTCCCCAAAAAAAAAAAAATTTTTTTTTTTTTAAAAAAAATTTTAAAATTTTTAAAAAAAAAAAAAAAATAAAAAATTTTTTTTTTTAATTTTTTAAATTTTAAAAATTTAAAAAATTTTTTAAAAAAAATTAATTTTGTTTTTTTAAAAAAAAAAAAAAAAAAAAAAAAAAATTTTTTTTTAAAAAAAAAAAGGGGGGAAAATTTTAAAAAAAAAAAAATTTTTTTTTAAAAAAAAAATTTTTTAAAAAAAAAAAATTTTTAAAAAAAAATTTTTTTTTTTTTAAAAAAAAATTTTTTTTTTTTATTTTTAAAAAAAATTTTTTTTTTAAATTTTTTTTTAAAAATTTAAAAAAAATTTTTTAAAAAAATTTTAAATTTTAAAAAAAAAAAGGGGTGAAAAAAAAAAATTTAAAAAAAATTTTTTTAAAAAAAAAAAATTTTTTTTTTTTAAAAAAATTTAACCAAAAAATTTTTTAAAAATTTTTTTTTTTTTTTTTTAAAAAAAAAAAACCCCCCAAAATTAAATTTAAAATTTTTAAAAAAAAAACCTTTTTTCCCCCTTTTTTTTTTTTTTAAAACCCTTTTAAAAAAAAAAAATTTTTTTTTTTTAAAAAAAATTTTTTTAAAAAATTTTTTTAAAATTTTTAAAAAAAAAAAAAAGGGGTTTCCCCTTTCCCCCTTTTTAAAAAATTTTTTAAAAACCCCTTAAGGGGAACCCCAAATTTTTTTAAAAAAACCCCCTTTTTTTTTTTTTTTTCTAATTTTAAAAAAAAAAAGGGAAAAAAAAAAAAAAATTTTTTTTTTTGGGGAAAAAAAAAATTTTTTTTTGGTTTTTGAAAAAAATTTTTTTTTAAAAAAAAAAAAATTTTAAACCCAAAATTTTAAAAAAAAAAATTTAAAAAAAAAAGTTTTTTAAAATTTTTTTTTTTTTGGGGTTTTTTTTTTTTTTAATTTTTTTTAAAATTTTTTAAAAAATTTTTTTTAAAAAAATTTTTTTTTTTTAAAAAAAAAAAATTGTTTTTTTAAGGAAAAAAATTTTTTCCGGGGGGGGAAAAGGTTTTTTTAAAAAAAAAAATTTTTTTCCCCCCAAAAAAAAAAAAAAAAATTTTAAAAAATTTTTTTAAAAAATTTTTAAAATTTTTTTAAAAAAAAAAAAATACCCAAAAAAAAAAAAAAAAGTTTTTAAAAAAATTTAAAAAAAAATTTTTTTTTGAAAAAAAAAAAAAAATTGGGGGGTTTTTAAAAAAAAAAGGCCCCTTTTTTTTTTTTTTTTAAAAATTTTTTTTAAAATTTTGGGGAAAAAAAATTTTTTAAAACAAATTTTTTTTTTAAAAAAAAAAAATTTAAAAAATTTAAAATTTTTTTTAAAATTTTTTTATTTTTTTAAAAAAAAATTTAAAAAAAATTTTTTTTTATTTTTTTTTTTTTTTTAAATTTAAAAATTTTTTTTTTTTTTTTTTAAATTTTTTTTTTTTTTTTAAAAAGGTTTTTTTAAAAAAAAAATTTTTATTTGGGAAAAAAAAAAAAAAAAAAAAATAAATTTTTTTTTTTTTTAAAAAATTTTTAAAAAAATTTTTTTTCCCCCCAAAAAAAATTTTTTAAAAATTTTTTTTTTTTTAAAAAAAAACCCAAATTTTTAAATTTTTAAAAAAAATTTTTAAAAAGGGAAATTTTTTAAAAAAAAAAAAAATTTTTTTTTAAAAATTTTCCCCCCCCCCCTTTTTTTTTTTCCCAAAAAATTTTTTCCCCCCCCCCCCTTTTTTTTTTCCCCCCCGGGGGCCCTTAAAAAAATTTTTTTAAAGGGTTTTTAAAAAAATTTTTTTTTTTTTTTGTTTAAATTTTTTTTGGAATTAAAAAATTTTTTAAAAAAAAAAAATTTTTTTTAAAAAAAAAAAAAAAAAAAATTTTTTTAAATTTTAAAAATTTTTAAAAAAAAAAAAAAAAAAATAAAATTTTTTTTTTTATAAAATTTTTCCGGGGGGGGTTAAAATTTAAAAGGGGGGTTTTTTTTTTTTAATTTTAAAAAAAAAATTTTCCCTTTTTTTTTTTTGGGGGGGGGGTTTTTTTTTTTTTGGGGGTTTTTTCCCCTTTTTTTTTTTTAAAAAACCCCTTTTTTTTTTTTGAAATTTTTTTTTTTTAAAAAATTTTTTTTTTTAAAAAAAAAAAATTTTTTTTTTTGGGGGGTTTTTTTCCAAAAAATTTTTAAAAAAAATTTTTTTTTAAAAAAAAAATTTTTTAAATTTTTTAAAATTTTTTTTAATTTTAAAAAAAAAAAATTTTTAAAAAAAAAAAAAACCCCAACCCCAAAACCCCCGGTTTTTTTTTTTTTTTTAAAAAAAAAAAACCCCCAAAAAAACCCCTTTAAAAAAACAAAAAATTTAAAATTTTTTAAAAAAAAAAAAAAAACCCCCTTTTTGGGGGAAAAAAAAAATTAAAAAAAAAAATTTTTTTAAAAAATTAAAATTTTTTTTTTTGGGTTTTTTTAAATTTTTTTTGGGGAATTTTAAAAATTTTTTTAAAATTTTTTTAAACCCCCGGGTTTTTTTTAAAAAACTCCCCGGGGGAAAAAAAAAAAATTTTTTTGGGGGGGGAAAAAAAAAAAAAAAAAAACAAAAAAAAACCCAAAACCCCCAAAAAAAAAAATTTTTTTAAAAATTTTTTTTTTTTTTTCGGGAAAAAAAAAATTTTAAAAAAAAAAAAAAAAACCCCCAAAAATTTCCCAAAAAAAAAAAAATTTTTTTTTTAAACCCTTTTTAAAAAATTTGTAAAGGTTTCCGGGGAAAAGGGGAAAAAAAAAGGTTTTTTTTTTTTTTAATTTAAAAATTTTTTAGGAAGGGAAAAGGGGGAAAAAAAAAAAAACCCAAAAACTTTTAAAAAATTAAAAAAAAAAAAAAATTTTTCCCAAAAAAAAAAGGGGTTTTTTGGGGTTTTTTTTTTTTTTTTTTTTTTTTTTAAAAAATTTTTTAAAATTTTTTTTTTAAAATTTTTTTTTTTTTAAGGTTTTTTTTTTTTAAAAAAAAAAACCCCTTTTTTTAAAAAAAAATTTAAAAAAAAATTTTTTTTTAAAAATTTTTTTTTTAAATTTTTTTTTTTTTTTTAAAAAATTTTTTAAAAAAAAAAAATCCCCCTTTTAAAAAAAAAAGGGGAAAAAACCCCCCAAAACCAAAAAAAAAAAGGGGTTTTAAAAGGGTTTTTTTAAATTTTTTTTAAAAAAATTTAAAAAATTTTTTTTTTGGGGGAAAATTTTTTTTCCCCAAAAATTTAAAAAAAAAAAAAAAATTTTTCCCCAAAAAAAGGGGGGTTTTTAAAAAAATTTTTTTTTTTTTTTTTTACCCTTTTTAAATTTTTTTTTTTAAAAAAATTTTTAAAAAAAAAGGGGAAAATTTTTTTTTTTTTTTTTAAAAATTTTTTTTAAAAAATTTTAAAAATTTAAAAAAAAAATTTTTTAAAAATTTTTTTAAAAAATTTTTTTTAAATAAAAAAAAAAATTTAAAATTTTAAAAATTTTTTTTTTTAAAAAAAAAAAAATTTTTTTTTTAAAAAAAAATTTTTAAAAATTTTAAAAAAGGGGAAAAAAAAAATTAAAAGGGAAAATTTAAAAGGTTTTTAAAAAAAAAGGGGGTTTTTTAAAAATTTTTTTTTTAAACCCCCAAAAAAAAAAATTTTTTTAAAAATTTTTTTAAAAAAAAAAAAAATTTTTTTTTAAAAAAAAAGGGCCCCCCTTTTTTTTTTTGGTTTTGGGTTTTTTTCCCCCCCCCCCCTTTTTTTTTTAATTTTTATTAAAAATTTTTTAATTTGGGGGGTTCCAAACCCCCCCAAAAAAAAAGGTTTAAAAAAAAAAATTTTTTTTTTTTTGCTTTTTTGCCCAAAAAAGGGGGCCCCAAATTTCCCCCCGGGGGCCCCCCCAATTTTAAAACCGGGGAAAAAAAAAAAAAAAAAGGTTTTTTCCCCCTTTTGGAAAAAGGAAAAATTCCTTTTTTTATTTTAAAAAAATTTTTGGGGAAAAAAAAATTTAAAAAGGAAAAAAATTTTTTTTTCCTTTAAAAAAAAAAAGGGGGAAAATTTAAAAAAAAAAAAAAAATTTTTTTTTTTTTTGGGGGTTTTTTTTTAAATTTAAAAATTTTTTTTAAAAAAAGGGAAAATTTTTAAAATTTTTTTCCCTTTTTCCAAAATTTTTTTTTTTTAAAAATTTTTTTTTTTTTTTTTAAAAAAAAAATTTTTTAAAAAAAAAACCAAAAAATTTTTTTAAAAAAAAAAAAAAAAGGGGGGGGAAAAAAATTTTTAAAAATTTTTTTTTAAAAAAAAAAAAAACCCTAAATTTTTAAAAAACCCCCCCCCAAAAAAAAAATTTTTTGGGGTTTTAAAAAATTTTTTTTTAAAAACCCCCCCAAAAAAATTTTAAATTTTTTTTTTTTTTTTTTATTTAAAAAAAATTTTGGAAAAAAAACCCCCGAAAAACCCCCCCTTTTTTTTTTTTTTTTTTTTTTTAATTTTTTTTTAAAAAAAAAAAAGGGAAAAAAAAAAAAAATTTTTGGGTTTTTTAAAAAAAAAAAAAAACCAAATTTTAAAAAAAATTTTTAAAAAAATTTTTAAATTTTTTTAAAAAAAAAAAAATTTTAAAAAAAAAAAAAAATTTTTTTTAAAATTTAAAAAAAAAAAATTTTAAAAAATTTTTTAAAAAAAAACCTTTTGGGGTTTTGTTTTTTAAAAAAAAAAATTTTAATTTTTTTTTGGGGGGTTTTTTTAAAAAAAATTTAAAAAAAAAAAAAAAAAAAAATATGCTAATGTCATTGTGCCCTTTTTAAAAAATAAAAAAAAAGCTAACAAACAGAGGGGGTAACAAAGAAACCAACATACTTTTAAAAAAAGTAACAGTGTACCTAATTTTTTTTTTTTTTTATTTGATGTAAGGCCTTACAAAAAACCAAGGGTTCCTGTTGAACCAACATAAGACCTCAAAAAAAATTGATTTCGCGAATGCCCCAGAGAGCTGCAAAATACGTTCAATCTTTCCCCTCTCTTAAAAATGAAATACTGGCAAAGTTATAAAAATATATGGAACTTAAAAAAAATCCTACTGGAAAAACGCAAACACATTTGACGTGTTTATAAACATAAGTATTGTGCAACGTCGCCAAGATAATCGAATTTTAAAAAACATTATGTTACAGTTAGCTTTATTTACATGACAAATTTTAAAAGTGTCTAGAATAAACTGGCATGCGCAGTAAGAAAAAATCAGTTTTTAGTTTTGATAAAAAAACATTTCTAGTAACGATTGCCGAAAAAGAATTGTAACTAACTTGGACATTATATGGCGATTAATGATCTCAACCCTTAACGGGCTCGGTAGACTCGCGCGTTAAATGGCCTTTACCATTACCCTTGTCTGTTACCATAAAAAACCATAGAAACTGCAACTGTAAAATGCATTCAAGGTGTAAAAGAAATAATTTCATTCAGGATGTTTCGTTTCCATTTTCATAGTTTCAATATTCTTAAAAAATAATACTGCGAATTCAGAGGTCATACACATATTGACCTTATTCACGAGGAACTAAAAGTTATAAAAATGGTCAGTGCGCTGTAGCCAGTGACAAACCAGCGTTGCCGGATAATGGTAAAACAATTTCTGGTGAATACTGTTGTCACAAAGAGGTTTAATATGAATGAGACAATCTGTATTCTTATGCGTCTTTGGTATATGTCATTATGTATAAATTCAAGAGCATAAAAAATTATAATTATAAAGGTTTATTCACACACCTCAGTGTCGTCTAAGTACTCTGTCAGTTCGTGCCTTCCGACCTGTCTTATAAAACAGCTGATTACGGTAAACAAACTTGCTGGGGGACAAACAACCCACTTAGCAATTTAAGCTGCCTGTGCATTGTCCTGTTTTATAGTGATTTTTTTCGGATTTCAAGTAGTTTAAAGTGACTTTTTAAGTATATTTATATTATTTGGGAGTCTTAGTAATGGTACTTATAGAGAATTAATCACGACTATTTTGTGAAGCTACAAGCTGAAAATGCGGATGTCGCAAATCGATACAGACAAAAGCTTTCCGGAATTAATTTTGTTGATCCGTTTTGTTTAAAAGAGTCGGATTTAAGTATGAATCCTGCTGACTTTTCCCCTGTTACTCAAATGGATATTGTCTGCTATTTAGTGCTTACAACAAGCTATTACACACAACAACAAATGAAAGCCATGTGTTTTAAGTTCCTGCATATAGTGTAAAGTTTTTGGATGCAAAAATTATTAAGTACCAACCATGTTAAATTTAAATTGGATTTAAATAAATATTACTTTGTAGAACATACAGTATGAACTGTGTCGAATCTGGTAAACCAGTGTTTCGGAAGTGTGGTCTCGTCACTTGTTTCAACTTACATATTTAAGTGGTGTTAGTTTTTAAATTAAATAATTTTTACTATTCTTTATTTAGGTTTTTTGCTTGTAATGGAGCACCTTGTATCTGATTTTTAAGTTTTGTTTATAGGTGGGTGTAAAGTTTTAAATAAAAAACTTAAATATAATAGAAATGTATATAATTTTAATAGCTATTTAGGTCATAAAGTAGAGCTTTGTCAGGAGAATATTT
This sequence comes from Listronotus oregonensis, assembly GCA_019359885.1. Classification (NCBI taxonomy): domain Eukaryota; kingdom Metazoa; phylum Arthropoda; class Insecta; order Coleoptera; family Curculionidae; genus Listronotus; species Listronotus oregonensis. The sequence continues at coordinate 15,298 of JAHBCN010008781.1, read as the reverse complement.
CATGGCCTAGTAGCTTATGAATGAGGCTATAAAGTAATAAGAACACTAAAGATAATATACTAATTTTATACAAAACTTTGTTTTATTGCTTCTAAGTGGTATTGGAGAATTTAATTTTGTGTTTATTTGATTCTCAAAAGCCTGTAAGTATAACAGACTTAACCATTACATCAGTAATGACACCAAGTGCAATGTCATGTTATCTGTTGGTGGCATTTTGATGTAATGATCGCTGCAAATAGTATACTTTATTCTAGTACACTTTTCTGTTCTCGTACAATAAAGTAGTACTATATTGTAGTACCTACCATATAATAAAGTAACCTTGTATAGGTAGGTAAGTAGCTTTAAAGTGAGTGTACTTTTAAAGGCCCTCCACTGCGACCGCCCGGTCTATTGTAGCTCACACCTTTTTATATTTCTCCCAATAAGATCAGACTTCTAATGAATCCGATATCAGATTGGGAGATAGAGTTCTTACATCTCCTCTTGCTTATGTCGCTACCGGACACGAGCACAATATGTGTTCTGGTGTCCCTGTCTCCTGGAAAGTATGACGAGCAGACGATTAGATCCGTCATGCTCCCCTCTTAGTGACATGGGTAGCTACCAGGTCCTTGTTACAGAAACCAGATTTTTCTTCTGAGGCCGTATCTTCGGCCTTTCCCTATGAAACCGGTCCTATCTGCTTTCTGTTTAAAGCCCCTAACATATATAATAGACCATTTATTATTAAGCACTTAAAAAGTTAAACATAAATTTTTACCATTATACTTTAAATTTGCGCAGGCAAAGCAATATTTATGATTGTTCATTTTTGTCGTAATATTTATTACTACCCCTGTTACAAACTATTAAACAGACTGTTAATAGATTCTGTAAAGCATCATTCTTATTTAAAATAGAAGGAATCCTGTAAAAACCCACTCTATTCCTGTCTCCTCTATTAGCACAGTTTATTACACGACAAAATAAAAGCATTATAATTATTAACTTCATAAAAATCCTTAAAAATCCACATTTGCTTATAAAAACCAAATGTAAACCAGCCCTCCAAGAGAATGAAATCAGCTGTTGTTGACAGTTCGTTAGACTGCCTTATTACGCAAAATAGCAAATTTGCAGAGCTCTAGTTTCCATACCTTTGGATGATAAAGATTAAGAAACGAAAATAGGTAAACAAGTAATAAATAAAAAAAAACGGAAGAATTTATGGCACTGTATAACAAATTAAATACCATAAAGTAGTAATGAATAGATAATAAATAAGTTCAGTGATAAATAAATACTTCCATTACAAAATTTTAAAAATTTCCTAAAAATTAAATGGTTTTTGCCAAGGTTTTCTTCAACAAGGCTTACTTTTGGAACACATATTTGTTATCTTCCCCTTGGCATAAAAAATTTCCGATTTTTCGCATTTTTCTGTTATGCGAAAAGATATTTGGGATAAAAGTTGGAAGTATTATACGAGATTTTTGAGACAACGATTACGAAAAGGATCTCGAAAAACGGGGAAACCGCAAGGGGTATACCGTTTGGGCCAGTATTCCGCGTACTAGCCATGAAGGGTTTTAATAAAAATTGAGGAAATTTTATTTTCAAATGTATTTTTTGGGGTCAAAAGCTATAAAAAAACAGGTTTTCAGGAAAATTTTTCATAAATTTGAAAACATGGTTTTGGTATATTCTATATATTTGACTTGAAAAATTTCCACAATTGCTCCGAAAATTTGGAAAACTTGTTACCTTACTTCACGAAAATAAGTGACAAAGAAACATATCCATTGGGTCAAAAAAATGTTTTAATACTTTTTTTCCAATTTTTTATAACTAGGATGCGGCATATTATAGTTCGAACCGCTTAGTCAGCTCACACAATTGCAATTTTCGGACCCATCCTGTCTTCCTAGCGAAATGCGGCGATCAGATTCGGAAAGCTGATAAAATTTGCTAGATGCGGATCAAAATTTTGCAAAATTGCTGCGTTTCCCTTATGAAATTGTTGTAACTTTTCAGAACTAAATCACCAGTCCGACGCTCAGTCGAAATTGAAAAATATCGTCGGGAACGAATATACGTTGGGACGGAACGGATTCTGTAACAAGACTGACGTGACTCTGCCTGACATGTGTCAACGTGTTGATCATGCGCAGGCCCAGTCAAATAAATCACGCTGGTTTATTTGATTGGGTTTGCGCATGACGGTACGATAACTGGTTTTTTTCAGGGTTGGAACAAACGTTTTGTTGAATTTATATTAAACCAATAATTTTTTTACTCGAGGACAGGTGCTACTTCGCGGATTGAGAAGTAACTGATGTGTATAAATAGACCTTTAAGGAGGTGGGTAAAATTTAGCTTTCCATCATATTTATAAAAAACTTCCAGTTTCAATTTGGGCCTTTTTATTATATTTATAATATATCCGAGTATCTTTATTTACATCTACAATGAATTGGTAAGAAATCTGGCACACCAAAAAAAATCTTTAAACTTACTATTTTTCTTGAATTTCTTGCCACTTTAGACATTATTTGATCTTTTATTTTTAAAAATTTCAGGATGCGCTCAACGCACTAAAATGAATAAATACTAATTTATAAGCTTGTTGGTGCACAAAGCGCATCATTTAATTTTTAAAATAAAAAGATTAAAAAATGTGTAAAATGGCAAATATTCAATAAAAAATAGCAAGTTTGAAGGTAGTAGGAAGATACTTGGACTTATTATAAATATAATAAAATGGCTCAAATTGAAACTTTTGCGAATATGATGGGCGAAAAAAAGCCGAATTTTACCCACCACTTTTAAATTAGTTTAAACATTTAACTAATGTCAGTTTGCTCTATGTAAGCGCTCGCCATTTTATGGAACAACACATCTGCTTCCCGTAAATAAGGTGACCTAAAAAATTTACGCCAGAGGATTTCGCTTCATCAGTTCAATGTCGGCATCCATCATTTCCTTCACGAGTCCCAAAAACGGTACCTTTGGTTTCCAGCCGAATTTTTGCTGGGCTTTCGTCGCATCGCCCAGTAAAAAGCACTGAAAAAAAAAGATAAACTCGGTTATTAATTTTTTTTAACAATATGATATGCAGTGAACAGGGTGCTGGTAAAGAAAACCACCCACAGAATTCGCTATTTTTTGATCATACATTTGAAAGTTCGTTCGTTCGTTTGGCAACACTGTAAACGTCTTGTAGCGGCGTATGTATTTATTACAGGTAAATCGTAAATATTTAAAATAAAATGTCAAATAATGACCAATTAATTTTTATAATTTCAATTGCGATGTTCTTGATGAAAACTACTTAATTTGCATTTTTTTTTGTCCTAGATAATATTAATCAAAGTATATTTTACATGACAACTTTAAAAATCGTCCAATAGGCTATGTGACTGACTTTGAAAAATCGTTTTATTCTTTGGTACCTAACACACACGCACACACACACACATTTTATATTTCTGAGAAATCTGCTGTGTTTTCAAAAAAAAACTCAATGTTAAAGTTTAAATTATAAATTTCGCGTTAAAAACGCTGTCTTTATAATGGCGTCGACATATGTTTCGCGTGACGTCATATGCAAGTAAACAAGTTAACAACGAGTGAAACTACAGTGAATTTTGTTAATAATTTCTCAATTTATTGGCTAAAATGGTATATAAATGGTGTGTAGTGCCACAATGTACCAATACTTCTTTGAAAACACCATAAAAACTGTTTATATCTGTCCCAACAAATCCTAAAATGCGAAAAAAGTGGTTATAATTAATTAGCTCAAAGAGGTCCAAACAGCTTTGTATCGCATTCAAATGTTTTTATGTGTGAAGATTGATTATTGAATTGCAGATGGAAACTGATATAATAAATTACACGAAAAACAAAATGGGCACTTCTTCAATTCGTCTCCCATAAGAGATGGTACTTCTTATATTTCTACACTCCATAAACATAACCTACAGGGAGGGAGAGGGGGAGGGAGAGGGGGAGGGAGAGGGAGGGAGAGGGAGAGGGAGAGGGAGAGGGAGAGGGGGAGGAGGAGGGGAGAGGGAGGGGAGCGGGAGAGGGAGAGGGAGCGGGGAGAGGGAGAGGGAGAGGGAGAGGGAGAGGGAGAGGGGAGAGGGAGAGGGAGAGGGAGAGGGAGAGGAAAAGGGAGAGGGAGAGGGAGAGGAATAGGAGAGGGAGAGGGAGAGGGAGAGGGAGAGGGAGAGGGAGAGGGAGAGGGAGAGGGAGAGGAGAGGGAGAGGGAGAGGGAGAGGGAGAGGAGAGGGAGAGGGAGAGGGAGAGGGAGAGGGAGAGGGAGAGGGAGAGGGAGAGGGAGAGGGAGAGGGAGAGGGAGAGGGGAGAGGGAGAGGGAGAGGGAGAGGGAGAGGGAGAGGGAGAGGGAGAGGGAGAGGGAGAGGGAGAGGGAGAGGGAGAGGGAGAGGGAGAGGGAAAGGGAGAGGGAGAGGGAGAGGGAGAGGGAGAGGGAGAGAGAGAAAATAATGATGAAAACCTCATTATAAAACTACTCCAAAAAGTAATCAACGTATTTTTAAAATTCCTGACTCTGACAAATAATCACCTGTGACCTGTGGCAGGCAGGTTTTTTCAGGTGAAACTATCCTTATAGTATCATTCCGTTTTTAGACAATTGCAGCAGAACCGCAGGAAATAAACCCAGCAACCCCTATATCACAGAATTCCTCGTGAAAATTTCTATCTATTAAATATAAAAATACACGGGGTATTCCATTAAAAAAATACGTCACTCGTGCTGTAACTGTTTTGTTTTTGTTTCAAATGTTTTTCTGGTTAGATTATTGAATTCTACGGAAGAAAAATACACAAAATGGCGATATTCGTTTTTTAAAAAAATACAGGGAAGTTCAAAAAGAAAGACCTATTTACTTTAAAATAAATAATAAATATATAACTGCATAAAAACGATTTTTTGATATATTATGCATAAAAACACCTGAGGAATCACCTTCTGAAATATTTTCGATTTCTTAGGAAACAGCCTGTATATTTTAAATGTGCATAGGTAATTTTTGAATTGTTAGGTGTATCTGTATACTACTTCAAATTATTTTAACTAATTGTGTTATTTTTATTTTTATCATGATGTATACCATTCCGGAAGAAAACACTGTATACTATCAGAAACTGTGAAAGTATTTCCCCATAAAAACAGTTTTTAAATGAATAAATGTAAATTCCTTTACTCACCACATCAGTCGGCCTAAAGTATTTCTGGTCCACTCTAACTCTTACAATACCAGTGTCCTTTTCCTTTCCTACTTCCTTGATTCCCTCTCCCTCCCATACGATTTCCTTTCCAACGTGTTTAAAGGACTCTTCAACGAATTCTTTGACGCTGTGGGTTTCCCCTGTGCTGATGACAAAGTCGTCCGGTTTGTCTTGTTGCAACATTAACCACATTGCCTGAAATAAAAACAGGATAAATTTGACTTTGGCATAATTGTTTGCTTCAATGGAGATAATTTGTCAAATTTTATTTTTTTCTATGGAAAAAAATAACTCAAAATTTTGCAATATATTTTTTTTATATAAGTACAGTAACGGCCATTAAATCTTGGGCAATTCTTCTTCCCTTTCGTTAAATAGGCTTATGTCATTCTACTAAATATAAATACCTGTTGAAAAACCTAATAAAGAAACAGGTGTCCGTTGTCAGTATCTAAAAATATTTTTTAAAAAGCCAAACTTTACTTTGGATTAAAAAGTATTAATTATTCATTATATTGAGCAAAGAGGTTGGCCAGAAAGGGATGTGGCGAAAGAACTTAACATCCCAAAGAGTACTATTCATTTTGTTAAAAAAAATGGCAGGAAACACACTTCTTTGACAGAAGAGCTGGAAGTGGTCGCCCCAAACTATCAAATCAAGAACAAGACAATAATTTAGTTAATGTTTAAAGAAACCAACCATTTAAATCTGTAAGTAAAGCAAAAACGGAAAGCAACTAATTTTACAGCATCGGTTAGAGCGGCACGGCGAAGAACAAGGCAAATATCGGAATTGCGCTGCCACCCGGCAGCCTTAAAACCATTATTAACAAATGCAAATAAAGAACAACGCATTGGATTTGCTCTACAATTTTACTTGGAACCTCCAATTTTTTTGGAAAATATAATATTCGGCGATGAAAAAGTGTTTCAGTCGTGCTACAATGTGATACTTAAGGTATACAGGCCTCAAAGAACACGATTTGATGAAAAATATACCCAAAAGGACAGAAGTAGTGGGTGATTTTCGGTAAATGTTGGGGGTGGCTGAGTGCACAAGAACTTGGTGTATATTATTTTATCGAAGGAAGGTTCAATGCGGAGGTATATATAGATCTACTACATAATATCATGCTTGATTGATTGATTGATTGATAAAGTAAATACACAAGTTGAGGTTTTGTCCGCCTCGACACTGCGGCCTACAGGGCTTGTTGTATCTCTTGTGTATTTGTTTCAGTTAAAAAGGTTTGACACCTTAGACAGGTGTAGTAGCCCTTTTACTGTTCTTTTCTGGTCTCCAGCCTCCTGGTGGTTAGTGTCCACCATGAGGTTTTGATTTGTTCTCCAGTATGTAAGTGCAGGGCACTCATATATGATGTGAGAGGCTGTCTCTTCCTCTTCGTCACATAGTCTGCAAATGGGTTCTTCTCTATAGATGCCCATAGTGTGCCTATGCTTTCTTAGGGTGCAGTGTCCGGTTATTAATCCTGTCACTATTCTAATCTGATTCCTATTTAGTTTTAGTAGTTCACTTGTCAATGCTTTCGATGGTGAGTCCAACATTGATTTACTGTGATTTTGCCTTGGAATGTGGTTCCAGTATGACTGATGTTGTGTTTGAATCCACCGAGTCATGTAGCCACGAACCGAGGCTTTTGGTATTCCAAAAACAGGTTCAGGACCCACAAACATTGCTGCGGAGCCTCGTCTGGCCAGGGAGTCTGCATTTTCATTGCCCTGTATTCCCCTGTGTCCTGGCACCCAGGAAAGTGTAACTTTGTTGTGGTTAGCCAGTTTTAGGAGGCATTGCAGACAGTTCCAAAACAACCTTGAGTTGACTTGTTGGGATGCCAAAGCTTTTATGGCCGCTTGACTATCAGAGAAGATGTCCCTGCCCTTATATCTCCTCCTCAAGTTCTCTCGCAGACAAAGTTCAATGGCATATATTTCCGCCTGGAAAATAGTGGCATATTTCCCCAGGGACGCATAAACATTAAACCTGGGGGTCATACCATGTATTCCTGCGCCGGCTCCATTGTCAGTCTTGGATCCATCGGTATACCAAACCAAAATCCGAGACTGACCAGGAGATCGCTCACTACCGCCCCAGGTAAGCTGGGTTTTGTATGGTCTGTGTGTATTTATCCGTTTTGGCATTGTATCACTGCTCATCTCAAATATTGGGTTTGTGATACTGCTCGTTATTCTGGTGTGTCCTAGGCAGGCCCAGAGCACCAGTTGCCGTTACATTTCAGCCTGTATGCCCCAATCCTCGCCTCCGCCTTAATAATTATACCAAGAGGGGAGGCTTAGTAGGGTTTCCATGGCTGCAGTTGGAGTGCTTCTATAGCTCCCGTTATACAGAAACATGCTAGTCGCTGGAGTTTGGATAACTCCAGCTCTGCTTTCTCTGTTCTATTTTTGGCCACCAGATAGTTGAACCGTAGGTTATCATGGGTCTTACCACAGCAGTGTACAACCAGTGTACTATGCGTGGCTGAAATCCCCAATTCTTCCCCACAGCTCTTTTGGTAGCCATTAGAGCCATTTTGCCTTTATTAATCACATTCTGCATATGTGGATTCCAGGTTAGCTTAGAATCCAGAGTTAATCCAAGGTACTTTACCTCCTGAACATAGCCGAGTGTGGTACCGAAGAAGTGAGGAGATATTAAATCATCCAGCTTCCTTCGTCTAGTGAAGGGTATTAGCGCAGTTTTGCCAGGATTAACAGTAAGGTTTTCCTTGTTGCACCATCCCTCCACAATTCTCAGTGCCCTTTGCAAATATCATGCTTCCTTTTGTACTGGATGGATTTCCGGACAGAAATTTTATCTTCCAGCAAGATAAGTGTCCCATTCATACGGCCCGGCAAGTCGATAAATGGATGGAAGAGCAGCGTATCAGGATTTTACCGTGGCCCGCACGCAGTCCGGATTTAAATATTATGGAAAATATTTGGGGCTTATTAGTTAAAAAAATAAATAGGAAAAATGAGTTTAGGCCGCAAAATGGAAACGAACTTAAGGATACAATTTTAGAGACGTAGAATGAGTTGGTAGAATGAGTGAAGGCTAAACTCTGTCTTAGAAAAAAACGGGGCCGCAATAAAATAATAAATTTGTTTGGAAGGATATTTAAGTTTTTTTGAATTTATTAAATTGTTAATTAATTATTAATTTGTTAGTTTTTATAAAATATAAATATTTTCTTTTACCTTTTGCTTTATTTATAATAATTATTAAAAGTAAAACAAGGTAAAAAAGAGTGATTTTAAAAAAAATTGACAGAAAAGTCAAATTTTGACAAATTTTTTGCCTAAGATATACCCTTAATTAATCACCAAAAACAAAATCAAAAGTACGTACAAAACAAATTATTTGCATTTTTTCCAGATGTTCAGCAAGAACCTGTTAAAGGAAAAGAATTCTGCACAACAACTAGTTGAATTTATTTCCAAAACTATACTCCTCTTGTCTCTAGTTCTTTATTTAAAAATAGACAATGTAAACCTTTTGAAAATTTTGTAGTCGTTCTCGTGACAGTCGCTTTACTTTATTTGGTTTTTCTCGTGAAAAATCTCATTTCCTTACGTAAAAAATCACATTTTCCCGGTAAAAAGTCGTAATAAAACTTGCATATAGTTTTGCTGAGAGTCTTATTTTAAACTTTTTGTGGGTCATTCTCAGATTAAAAAATAAATATGCTTTAGATTATATTTGGACAATTTACATGATGTTGGAAATATTAAGAATTTCAGATAAAAACCGATACAAAAATCTGTCAATTTAAATTTGGTCATCCACAACCGTGCGGTAAGTACAGTGACATGCACTGCTTTTAATGTGGTAATTACCACTTTACCGCACTAGTGCAGTAAAGTGGGCAGTTCCTGCAAAATTCAGTTTTGTTTTTCAGTATTTGTCTGGCAAAATGGCTCTAATGGCTACCAAAAGAGCTGTGGGGAAGAATTGGGGATTTCAGCCACGCATAGTACACTGGTTGTACACTGCTGTGGTAAGACCCATGATAACCTACGGTTCAACTATCTGGTGGCCAAAAATAGAACAGAGAAAAGCAGAGCTGGAGTTATCCAAACTCCACCGACTAGCATGTCTCTGTATAACGGGAGCTATTAGAAGCACTCCAACTGCAGCCATGGAAACCCTACTAAGCCTCCCCCCTCTTGGTATAATTATTAAGGCGGAGGCGAGGATTGGGGCATACAGGCTGAAATGTAACGGCAACTGGTGCTCTGGGCCTGCCCTAGGACACACCAGAATAACGAGCAGTATCACAAACCCAATATTTGAGATGGGCAGTGATACAATGCCAAAACGGATAAATACACACAGACCATACAAAACCCAGCTTACCTGGGGCGGTATGAGCGATCTTCTGGTCAGTCTCGGAATTTGGTTTGGTATACCGATGGATCCAAGACTGACAATGGAGCCGGCGCAGGAATACATGGTATGACCCCCAGGTTCAATGCTTATGCTTCCCTGGGGAAATATGCCACTGTTTTCCAGGCGGAAATATATGCCATTGAACTTTGTCTGCGAGAGAACTTGAGGAGGAGATATAAGGGCAGGGACATTACTATCTTCTCTGATAGTCAAGCGGCCATAAAAGCTTTGGCATCCCAACAAGTCAACTCAAGGTTGGTTTGGAACTGTCTGCAATGCCTCCTAAACCTGGCTAACCACAACAAAGTTGCACTTTCCTGGGTGCCAGGACACAGGGGAATATAGGGCAATGAAAATGCAGACTCCCTGGCCAGGCGAGGCTCCGCAGCAATGTTTGTGGGTCCTGAACCTGTTTTTGGAATACCAAAAGCCTCGGTTCGTGGCTACATGACTCGGTGGATTCAAACACAACATCATTCATACTGGAACCACATTCCAAGGCAAAATCACAGTAAATCAATGCTGGACTCACCATCGAAAGCATTGACAAGTGAACTACTAAAACTAAATAGGAATCAGATTAGGATAGTGACAGGATTAATAACCGGACACTGCACCCTAAGAAAACATATGCACACTATGGGCATCTATAGAGAAGAACCCATTTGCAGACTATGTGACGAAGAGGAAGAGACAGCCTCTCACATCATATATGAGTGCCCTGCACTTACATACTGGAGAACAAATCAAAACCTCATGGTGGACACTAACCACCAGGAGGCTGGAGACCAGAAAAGAACAGTAAAAGGGCTACTACACCTGTCTAAGGTGTCAAACCTTTTTTAACTGAAACAAATACACAAGAGATACAACAAGCCCTGTAGGCTGCAGTGTCGAGGCTGACAAAACCTCAACTTGTGTATTTACTTTATCAATCAATCAATCAATCAATTTGTCTATTTGATAATTTTAGAAAATCTCAATAAAAATGCTGTATTGGATAGTACAACAATACCTTCTTGGGACTAAAGCAAGATAAAATATAAAAAATTAACCAAAAAACTTAATGACACAAAAGCTACAAAGCTAAAACTTTATAGTTATATTTGAATTCTTAACTTCTAATGTTGACTACTGAAGACTAAATAAAATTACTTTTTGGTATTATGATATAAATACATCATATATTATTCTTTCTCGTTTACCATTTAGACACAGTTTTTTCAGATCTAAACTTTCGGCATTTTTTTTTTTTTTGACTTTAGTAAGTTCCTGCAAAATTAAATTTTGTTGTTTAGTATTTGTCATTTTTATAATTTTAGAAAATTAAAAAAAAGCTATATTGGCCAGTCCAATTTTTTCTTGGGACTAAAGATAGAATATTAAAAATTTACCAAAATCTTAATGACACAAAAGCTACAAAGCTAAAAGTTTATAGTTATATTTGAATTACTAACGTCCCAATGTTGATTACTGAGGACTAAATCAAATTACTTTTTGGTATTATGATATAAATAGATCATATTCTTTCTCGTAGCGAGCGGTAGACTTTTGCGGCAATAAAATTGCCGTAGCGGCTTCCACTAACTTGGAAATTTGCGATTTTTCTAAGCTTTCGCGTGCTGAATCCATGTTAGGTTTAACTTTACTTTTAGGTTGACAAGAGAACATTAGAAATCATAAATTTGTTATTGATATTTTGACCTTACAAGGCAACTTTATTCTCACAACAATGTTTTGTGATTTTGTATTTGAAAAATTTGCTTTTTGACATTTTATTGTCAGATTTTAAAGAGACTGAAACAGTTTTTATGGAAAAAATTTATTACTTTTGTCAAAATCATAGGCAGTTGAAATTTTTTCACTGCCCATAACTGTAATGTAACAGCCCATAACTTTTTTATTTATTGGAATTAATTTTTGAAATTTGGGTAATGCACCTGTTATAAGGACTAAATAAAACCAACTTTTTCACTTTCGGTTTAAATGGAAATAACCGTAAATTTAAAATTTTAAATGGCACCCTGTATACAGTGACCGCCAGAAAGTATGCGACATATGGAAAAAAATTATTATGACGTTTAGAAAAAAATAGATTTGGCAGATAAACTCTGCACCACTTAAAACCTCAGAAACAATTGAACGATCCGGATTGTCATTTGTTACTTGGCAGTAAATTTGAATTTTGTTAGGTCGGTTGACCGAAACTCCCCTTACTTGTCAAAATGTCGAAAAAATTTATAAGGATAAGTTGTTCAGAATTTAATTCTATGGCTATGCGTAAAATTTTGAGCCATTTGGATAAAAACAAAAATTTGGACATTTTTTTTCCATAAAGATATTTTTGTTTAAATTTTTTCTTTACCGTTTAGAAACAGTTTTTTCAGATCTAAACTAATGTTTCGGCAATTTTTTTTTTACTTTAGTAAGTTAGTCCTTTTTTAGGAAGGAAATTTTAAAAAATGGTATTTTTCGGAAATCCAAGTTGTCACATAGGCATTTTTTAAATACCGTAACTCGGAATATCAAATATTAACTTTTAATTTGGACTTATTTAATTATAACATTAAATCGTTTAAATGGTAAAAATTATTAATTGAAATTCCGATTTACGGTATTTAAGAAATGCCTATGCGACAACTCGGGTTTCCGAAAAATACCGTTTTTAAAAATTTTCTTCGGAAAAAATGACTTACTTATTAAAGTAAAAAAGAAACTTGTGCCGAAACATTAGTTTGGGTCTGGAAAACCTGTTTCTAAATGGTAAAGAAAAAAAAATTTAACGAAAATATTTGTATGGGTTTTTTTTTATTTTTATCCAAATGGCTTAAAATTTTACACATAGCCGTAAGATTAAATTCTAAACAACTTATCCTTATAAAATTTTTCGATATTTTGACAAAAAATGGGACTTTCCGTCAACCGACCTAACAAAATTCAAATTTACTGCCAAATAACAAATGACAATCGGGCCGTTCAATTGTTTCTAAGGTTTTAAATGATGCAGAGTTGATCTGCGAAATAGATTTTTTTTTCTAAACGTCATAATATTTTTTTTCCATATGTCGCATACTTTCTGGCGGCCACTGTATATTTTTAGTCTACCTGTTCCGCCTTAAAATTTTCTTTTCAACCATGTGTCACACTTGTCATTTTATTTCAAAATGGCTGCTAAAATCGATCCAAAATAAGAAAAAATTTTTATTTAATTTAACTCAAGATCAAACATTTACTATTTTATATAATTTATCAAAATTAGTATGTATTAAGGCGGAGGCGAGGATTGGGGCATACAGGCTGAAATGTAACGGCAACTAGTGCTCTGGGCCTGCCCTAGGACACACCAGAATAACGAGCAGTATCACAAACCCAATATTTGAGATGAGCAGTGATACAATGCCAAAACGGATAAATACACACAGACCATACAAAACCCAGCTTACCTGGGGCGGTAGTGAGCGATCTCCTGGTCAGTCTCGGAATTTGGTTTGGTATACCGATGGATCCAAGACTGACAATGGAGCCGGCGCAGGAATACATGGTATGACCCCCAGGTTTAATGCTTATGCTTCCCTGGGGAAATATGCCACTATTTTCCAGGCGGAAATATATGCCATTGAACTTTGTCTGCGAGAGAACTTGAGGAGGAGATATAAGGGCAGGGACATTACTATCTTCTCTGATAGTCAAGCGGCCATAAAAGCTTTGGCATCCTAACAAGTCAACTCAAGGTTGGTTTGGAACTGTCTGCAATGCCTCCCAAACCTGGCTAACCACAACAAAGTTACACTTTCCTGGGTGCCAGGACACAGGGGAATACAGGGCAATGAAAATGCAGACTCCCTGGCCAGGCGAGGCTCCGCAGCAATGTTTGTGGGTCCTGAACCTGTTTTTGGAATACCAAAAGCCTCGGTTTGTGGCTACATGACTCGGTGGATTCAAACACAACATCAGTCATACTGGAACCACATTCCAAGGCAAAATCACAGTAAATCAATGTTGGACTCACCACCGAAAGCATTGACAAGTGGCATCTATAGAGAAGAACCCATTTGCAGACTATATGACCCTGTATGTGAGTGCCCTGCACTTACATACTGGAGAACAAATCAAAACCTCATGGTGGACACTATCCACCAGGAGGCTGGAGACCAGAAAAGAACAGTAAAAGGGCTACTACACCTGTCTAAGGTGTCAAACCTTTTTAACTGAAACAAATACACAAGAGATACAACAAGCCCTGTAGGCTGCAGTGTCGAGGCGGACAAAACCTCAACTTGTGTATTTACTTTATCAATCAATCAATCAATGTACAACTGACTTTTTTACCAAAATCGCAAAATTATACAAATCTTCATTGATTCGCAAATCCTTATAATAAGTATAAGTACAGGTAACAATAATGCTGCAAGTAGGCATTGTAATAAACCACCATAGGAATAACAAAAATGTCTAACATATCAAGAGCTCAATGAAAAACAAAGACAATTTTTGGTACATATCAAAAAAAAAAAAAAACATTACACACAAAGGTGAACTAAACAATTCTTATGGAGAAATGTAGGTATGTATAATTTTGCGTTTTTAATATAACAGTTAGTTCTTCATACTAGTTCTGATAAATTATATGAAATAGTAAATGTTTGATCTAAAGTTACATTAAATAAAAATTGGAGTTTCCTAATTTCGATTTTGAGATATTAAGCGTTAAAAAAATACAATTATTATTGATAGATTAAAAAACATTACTTTTTCAGTAATTTTTCTGAAAACAAAAAGGATCTCTCTTAGGAGAATGTCCCTCATATGAAGTTAATGTAAAAATGCAAAAAGCGTGAAAAGACGGCACGTTGCACCTCCGCGCGTTCTTTTACACGCTTCCTAAAATCTGTGCCGGTAATAAAGAACGCGGAAACTATGGGGAGACATACGGAACAAAATTTACTTTAACTTCCGCTTATATTGCATTTTCCGGCCGACGGTGACTGAGAAGGTATGAAATTCTGTTATTAACATTAAGGAAAAAACTTAATTAATTAAGGGCTTGACATATTCGGGTGACCGAATGGTTAAGAAAAGAAATATGCCGGGTCGGAAGTGATAAATTCTTAGTTAACTATGGAAAATAATTTTTAATTCAATACAGAGAGCTCCAGAAGTAATTCTTACAAATTAACATGAGGATTGTTCCAAACGGTTTCGAAACTGTTAAAATCGATCAAACGCGCAAGTCTCGACCTTGCACGGTTTTACGTCAGTACGAAGACGACTTTCAGTGGGGTAGATATAGATAGATAATATATATATATATATATATATATATATATATATATAGGAAAGTAGTACCGTGTAGTGACTTTTTTGGGGTTAATATTTGTTGGGTAAATACGTCATAAATTACTTTTAAATAATCATAACTAATATTCAGAACCTTCTAGAATATTTATTTTAATTTTAAAAATTAAAAGTTATTTTTTAAATTAATTTTGTTTCAATAATTTTTTTCCAAAAATAAAATATTCATATGTTCTTTTAAATACTTTTAAAAGAATCGAGAGAAAAGACTTTTATTATAGGCAAAAAATATTTAAATAAAATACAGTCAAACAGGAAAAATAATTATTTTTAGGACATGATTAGTGACAA
>JAHBCN010008780.1:0-37587 GCA_019359885.1 Listronotus oregonensis | reverse complement strand
AATTTTCTTTTTTTAGTTAATTTAAAATTTTAAACCCTGTTACCTTTGGGAATTAAAAATTTTTTTAATCATTTGTATTGTAACATGCTTCTCTAGCTACACTAGCGTAGGTAAGGGGTTAGAGGAAATAATTACCTCCACCCCAGAAATACTTAAAAAATATTTTAACGTCTGCAAAATAATATTTGGAATATGCTATAAAACAAATTAAATTTTAAGAGGTTATTAAAAAATCTAAATTTTTATTTTCCTTTTATTTCTGTGATATAAAATGTTTTATTTTTCTTCCTGCAATTATATTTTAATACTGCGATAGCTAGTCCTTTGGTATATTTTCGTCTTGTTTTTTTGGGGGGTTTCCCAAAAGGGGATATCCTAAACAAAAAATTATGGCCGGTAAATTTACGGTTCATTTTTAAAATTAAAAAATGTATTTGTAAATTTTAATGATAGAATTAATGGTTTTGCAGAAAAAAAGGATCAAAGAAAAATGTTAGTATAGGGTTTTCCTATAGTTATATAATCAAGTTTAAAAAAGACCTCTTTTCTTTACCATTTAATTTATATTTTGTTTTTTTTATTTTGAAATTTGTTTGTTTTTAAAATATTGTTATTAAATTTTTTAAAAAAATTACTTAAATTTAAAGTTTTTGTAATCTTTCGTTCTGATATCCAAAAAATTAAATTTTTACATATTGTTTTTTCTAATAATAAAATTAAAAAAAGGTTTGGGGAAATAGATCGTTAAAAATGGGGTTTTAAAAAGGGTTAAAGGGGGCAATAAAAAAAAATTAGAAATTTTTTAGTAGATTTTAGTTTAGAAAAAATTTTTCATGTAAACTTCATCAGTTATTTTTCAAAAAACGTAACGAAACCCAAATGAACGTGATTTATCAGATTGAAAGGTATGATGAGTTTTTGTTGCTATAGTACATACTAATAAATATTTTTAAAATTAATAAGCAGAGCAGTGATCTAAAATCTATTGAAAAAATTTTAAGTTTGGGTTTTTTTAAATTAGTAATTTTATTAAAAAATGTTTTTTTGTTTCTTTAATAAAATAATATTTTTAAATAAATATAAAGGGTGGATTTGAAAAAAAAAAAAAAATTTTTTAAATAGGGTTTTGGCCCCTTTTTATAGTTATATAATACATAGTTAAAAAAAAAGGCCCCCTGCTTTCCATTTAATTTTTATTTTTTTTTTATATTTGAAATTTTTTTTTTGTATTGTTATTAAATTTTTTAAAATTATAGAAAAGTTTACATGTTTTTTCTGTAAATCTATCGTTCTGATATCCAAATATATTGACATATTAGAGCGGCAAAAAAATTAGTTTTGGGGGGAAAAAATTTTCCGGCCTCTTTTTTTTCTAAGGTAAAAAATTTTAAAAAAGGTTTGGGGATATAAAAACGAAAAATACAGGCTTTAATACAGGAGTTAACAATGGACGAATTGCAAAAAAATATTAGAAATTTATTTAGTACATTTAATATTTAAACAAAACAAAAGGCTTAATATGGTTTTAACACACGTAAAAAAAAACCTAGGGAACGTGATTTATCAGATTGAAAGGTATGATTTTTTGTTGCTATAGTACATACTAATAAATATTTTTAAAATTAATAAGCAGAGCAGTGATCTAAAATCTATATTGTAAAAATTTTAAGATTGGTTTTTAGAATTATTGAATTTAAATTATGCATACACAGATAAGTTTTATCTGTTTCTTTAATAAAATAATATTTCTTAAAGTTAATACATAAAGGTAGGATTATCAGAAATATTAAGTTAAGTTAACAAAAATTAAGTTAATAAAAATTAAGACATTTGTGTGAAAGCATGCAAATCAATTTAAAAATAATAAAAAATTAAACGTGCGTAGAGCAAATCACTGTTAATAGGTTTTTGTGATTTCTATTTCATCAGCGAACTCTCTGGCAGCTGTCCGGTAATTTGTTTACTTCTTAAACAAATATTTGTATAAAAAAATATATTTTTTTTATACAACATGATCTGTTAGCCTATTTTATGATGTTATTGTGTAGAAGTTTAATTATTTTAAAAAGAAAACGTTTATTTTATTTTATGTTAAGGTAAAAAAATTAAAATAAGTAAAGAAAGATAAAAGTTGGTTATCTTCTTAACTTTACTTAACTGAATTTTTAATTTAGGTGTATAATTGAAACCATTTGATCACATAATGTTTATCTCTTTTTTGTTACGCTAACTTATTTTAACTAAATTTAATTTTTCTGCATAATCCTAACTTAATTATTCCACCAGTTCTTAATTGCGCATCTACCTTAAATTTAATTTGCAAATAATAAAATATATTTATAACTTGTAATACAAATATTAAACATATACACCAGGGAGAAATTGCAGGATATTTGTTTACACCCATTTGTATTGAGTAAAATTATTATTTGCTTAACGCTTTGAATCTTCAAGGATGTGACACTGATATATTACAATGTGTACCAACGGTTTTATTTAAAATTAGATGAAAGCATGGCATACAGTGCAAATCTCTAACTTAAAATTAATTTAATAAATTAAAAACAAGTTATATTCTAGGAAAAATGCCGGACCTGTCAATTAGTCTTTAAGTATCTTTTCTATGAAAAAATTATTTGTACAATATGGCCCAAATTTGGGATATGACGTTATCAATGATTTTTGTAAATGGAAAGTCAAGTTTTTTTAAGTAAATCAGCTTAAGCTCATATCAGCTAAGGCAATGATGCCAAAATTTTCTTTATTTCAGCATGCCTATATTACAGACAAATCACTGTTACCAATCCATGTGTTTTCTCAGAATTCACTGCCAAAGCCTTTGATGAAGGCAAACAACTAGATGTAATATATACTGATTGTGAGGAAGCGTTCGATAAGGTGGATCGTGCTATACTTCTTGACAGGTTGATTGACTATGGATTATCGGAATCAGCTTACTTATTTCTAAAGTCGTACTTAAAGGATCGAAATCAAATGGTAAAAATTGGTAAATGTTTTTTAGATAAATTTACTGCCACTTCAGGGGTGCCACAAGGCAGTATTTTAGGCCCTTTACTGTTAAGCATATTTATTAATTCCTTGCCCGAGTGTGTACATAAATCAACTGTGCTGTTATTTGCGGATGATTTTAAGTTATTTCAAATTGTAACTAGTCTGGAAGACAGCTGCAAGGGGATTTAAATGAGGTTGTAGAATGATTTAAGGAAAATAAAATGTCTATAAATGTCACGAAGTGTTCAGTCATGACCTTTATATGAAAAACTAACTTTATTGTAAATAATTATGATGCTAATGATATAGTACTTAAACGATCTGGGCTTTCTTTTCCTATTAAATTTTAAATTTAATAATCACTTCATTCATATAACGAAAAAGGCCTACAAGGTCTGGGTTTTGTTATATGAAACAGTAAAAATTGGGAAACTGCCACAGTCATAAGACTTTACAATCCCTTGGTGAGGCCACATTTGGAATATGCCACGCAAATTTGGATGCCCTCAGCAAAAACTCATATAGAACTAATAAAAAATTACAATTTCTTAGCGAGAAATGTGAAAAAGAACAACAGGATATCCATATATGGTTTTATACAGGGCAATGTTGTATAGTTTCAAGTTTAATACTCTAGTTCAAAGAAGAAACAAACAGGCTGTGATATTTATACACAATGTGATTAATAACTTTAAGTACAAAGACTGCAATATTGTAAATTATATACACTTTAAAGTCCCGAAGATTAATTTAAGAGTTTTAAATAGCGATATTTTAAGCATAAGTCAACAAGTCTATCACCAGTTAATAGCATGCTAACCCAATGTAATATTTTAGCTAGGGGACATAATTTTGACATATTCAACATAACAAATACACAGCTGCAAAAAATGTTGTAGCTTGTTTTGGTGTGTCTTGTTATACGTAGTTGGTAAGTTGTTGTATTTTGGTGTCTTTAAAAGTATCGATAAATAAATAAACAAATAAATATAAAGTTATACTTAATTGCCTATTTTACAATTTTCTTTCGTGTCGTTAGCGAGATATTACTTTGATAATATTTTTAATACATGCAAAAAATTTAGGGTAAGGGGTTTTCGACCCTCGCCAATCGATCTCGCATGTTAAAACGGAATTCAAAAAAAATTAAAACTTCTTTATGACACACCCATGTATATTTAAAAGTTACACTTGATAATCTAAGATGTCATTGTGAACAAAAAGGTTCTATAAAAATTTTAGATATCGTCATCCTTAATGCTCTAACAGAATCAAATTGCCAGCTGTCATCCTGTTACGATCGCTTGGTATGCTGATATTGGAGAATTTCATAACACCGTTATTTGTTCGCAATGACATGACAGCGTTCTCTCATAGAAATTTTAAAAAAAGGTTAATAAAATAAGGTATACTTTTTAAGTAAAATATTATTATTTATAACTCGCAAACGACACCAAACAAAAAATTAAAATTGGGCAATAATATATAACTTGATATGCGATTTAAAATACTCTTAAAAACTTGGGTTCCGATTAAAAAAAATTATGGAGAAAGTCATATCTTAACGTATTTATGTTATTAGCTATCTTTGGCCAAGAAAGTTTGGAATTATTTAAGTATATAAAAATAGAGTATATAGATAAAATAAACTATAGTAAGTATTGTTACTGCGAGATAAAGACAAAGGGAGCTATCCTCTCATCTTGTCTCAAGGATTCGAGAAAAATGCCCTTTCCGTCTTATCCTTTATTTTGCTTGAAAAAACATTTTTTCTTATCTCTTGTAAAAAAATATGATTGCTACATTGGGGTTTTAAAGTTAAAATTTGATAATTGTTATACTTTTATATATTTTGAGAAAGGTACACATTGGTTTTAATTTAAAAAACACAGTCTTAAAACAAGGAAGCACATTTTTGTGTTCTAAATTCATGCGAATTTATTTATAAACCAATGATGGTTTTATTTAAAAACACATTTTTACAAGTTTATGGTTTAGTGTGGGTTTTAGCCGCTTCGGGCGCAGGCAAATTTTGCCTCCCCCTTATTTCTGTAATAAAATTTAAAGGACTCCAAAATATAAAATAATTTTAAAAAACTTTTCGACAAAAACAATCGTCATTAGTGTGTATTTTACAGGTCTGGTAATAAATAAAAAGTAATGTTTTACAAAATAATAATTACAATTACTCCAAAAATGTTTTCACGTATAAATGGCTTATCTATATATATAATTTGCTAATGTGGATATATTTATATGTAGGTAGGTATAATATATATATATATATATTATTATATATATAATATATATATATATATATAATATAAAATATATATATATATATATATATATATATATTATATATATATATATATATATATATTATATATATATATATATATTATATATTATATTATATATATATATTTATTTGTCTGTCCACGTGATTCTGAAGTTACGGCTTGAGCTAAAATCATGAAATTTGGCACAGTGGTAGTCTATAGCAGTGGATAGTAGGTTCTAGCCCGTTTTTTGAATTTCGCCCCCGGGACAAAAACAGAAGCAAAAAAGTGTTTTTTTTTACCGTTAGCCGTACGAAAGACGTCTTACGGAGACAGAGGCTACTTAATATTGTCTCTTGCCTGGCGGAGATAGGCTTTTCATCTAGTATAATATAAAACAGGTAAAGAAACTTATGATTATATGCGTTAACGATTGATAGGATTAAGTTATTAGTAAAATAAATATATAGCACAGAAAAAGGACTTTCAATTAAAGCTAAACCGATATTGTTACTATCCATACTAATTTTATTGAAAAACATTGTAATAAAAAATAAAACGTCTGTCCTTAACTGATACCTAATTTGTTTACTTTTTTTTTTAAGCAAAGTCTTTTGTTACAGTTTTAATGTCTATAGCATTACATACCCCTTACTCAATAGATAGGATAGCACAATTGGTTGGCCCTAACGTACTCATTGTTAATATTAAATACTTTTTAATCAATCTCAATTATAAAAAACTTTTCTTACAGCTGGCATTGCTTATAGTAGAAGAGCTGGTAAACAATTTTTGTGTAATTGTCCTTGAAGGATCATTAAACATAAAAGTTAAGGTCTTGCTAAAGGGCCCCCTACCAACCCTTAAATTAAAAAAATTGAAGGGTTGGTAGAAGGACGCTACTCTTTAGTCACATCTTGATTTTTTTACGTTTAGGGGTCTTTCAAGGACAATTATACGAATTTTCAATGTGCCTCCAGAACCTACTTAAAAATGTTTATTAGTTCTCGGACTAGTAGGAGAGCTGGTGAACAATTTTGAACAGGGTCTTGAGGCACTTTGAAAATTTGTGTAATTGTTTCTAAAGTATCCCTAAACATAAAAGTCAAGGTGTGGCTAAAGGGTAGCGACCCCCTACCAACCCCTGAATTACAAAAAAATAGGGATTGGTGGGGAGCCGCTAAGTTTTTTAAATATATTTTTAACGATTAATATACAAGTAAGTATAAGTATATAGTTCCGGAACGGTCAACTATCTCGGTTGATTACGAAGCTATTTTTTAAAAACTGGTATGTTTATATAGCAAACAATAGTGTATTGTCATCTTTTGTCGACTTTTGGTTTAGGCGGAAATGAACCTAACCCTTTGTTTTTAAATGAAACCCTCTGTATATTTTATTGTTATCGGGCGCAAAACAAAAAAAAATCATTAGAAACAGGTAAAATAAAGGTTTTTTTTTAATCAAAAAGTGGTGAATGGGTTATTTTGTTTTATTAGGATTAGCAAGTAACATGTTCATTTTTTAAATATTTAGTAAGTAGTTTTAATTTTAACTGTTTAATTACTGTTTAAATAAAAACAAAACTTTAATCATATTTTTTCTTAATGCAGTTTTGTATTCTGCGTTCGATAACGAACAAAATATATAGGGTGTTGCATTTAAAAACAATAGGTTAGGATCATTCCGACTTAACTAGTTGTCGACAGTAGTTCTAATTCAATCACCAATTAATGTCCTGAAAGACTTGTCAAAATAAGTTAATTTGTTTTATTAGGTTTTGATATAGCAACTAACACGTCAATA
This sequence comes from Listronotus oregonensis, assembly GCA_019359885.1. Classification (NCBI taxonomy): domain Eukaryota; kingdom Metazoa; phylum Arthropoda; class Insecta; order Coleoptera; family Curculionidae; genus Listronotus; species Listronotus oregonensis. The sequence continues at coordinate 30,487 of JAHBCN010008780.1, read as the reverse complement.
TTTTTAAAAGTAAGGCGACAAGCTAAAGTATTTTTTATATTAATTATTTTAGAACTTTTTAATTGGGACAAAAAATTATTTTACATTTTCTTTATGTAGCTTTTTATTCTGCGTCTGATAGCAATTAGATATATAGGGTCATGCATTTAAAAACAAAAAGTTAGGATCATTTCCGGCTTAACCGAAAGTCGATAAAGTATGACATTGCAATCAATAAATGCACTAATGTGTGCCATAGCAGCATAGGTTCAAAAAAATATCTTCATAAACAACGGAGATAATCGAGCGTTTCTGGGACTAAGAAATATTTTACACCAATATAAAAGCTCGTTAAAAAAGTAAAATAAACTTTTAAAATTAAAATGAACGATTTTACGTTTTGTAGCCTAAAAACGAAGAAAAAAAAGTTGTGAAAATAGATATATAGGTAAAAATAAATCACTTACTTGGCATTCGTACGTTCCATTATCTCGCTTCTGAACATACTTAATTTGGAGAGTCCAATCATCTGAACCCTCAGCGTGAAGGATTTGAAACCGTTCGTCATTAGTGTATGTGAAAACACCCGAAGATAGAATGTGCCAGTCTCTTCGTCGAATCCATGAAACTTGCTAAAAAAATAATTAACTGTAAATAAGAGGTTAACTTAATCTTATTTTAGTATTTTTTTAAAAGGATATTTGTCGTGCTATTACGTAAAAATTTAAAACCTCCTGCACAATATTTCATGAACGATTAGTTTGTTTTTGTTTATTTTTGGCTTTTGGCTTTAGCCATACAGCCAGCCTCAGAGTGTAAACTTAATTATAAAAAGTATTTATAATTCATTTTATTTTAAATATTTTTTTTATTTTATTGAATGTGGGACATTAAGAACATTAACACATATAAACAAAAAAACAAGATTTACTCCACGGGGGTACACTGCCCTCCTAAGAATAGATGCCGTAACTTCAAAAAATTAATTTTTGAGATTTCTGCGCCAAAGGCTTTTGTTTACATAAACTTAGACATTTACCAAATAATAAAACCGTATCTATATAGGAAATGTTAAAACATGATATAAGAATTTGCCGTATCTAATAAAATATTCGCATATCCCTAGAATAGACGCGGTATCTTTTCGTTTACAAGAAAAGACGGCGTAAATCTAAGCGCGCGGTTAAAGATACCGCATCTATTTATCGTAAATACTTTATTCCGCTTTATTTCTTGGTTTGTAGGCGTGAAAAAATGGTCGCGAACAGGTGGCACTCTATTGTTCTTTTTAGATGAAAGTTTTAAAAAGTTAGATTTTCTTTGCTGGAAAGGAATGAAAAAATCTGGACCTCTGTTGAAACTCTTTATAAACCCTACGGATTTTCAAAACAGAAAAAGCAAAATTTGTTACAATTAATCGGACCACTCATCCCAGATAATCGGAAACATTTCTGGATGGATCTACCTGAGCGCGATGAGTAATGTTTTGTTCATTTTCGATTATAGTTTTTTCCTATTTGCATGCTTTTATTTTTATTATTAGAGAAAATTGTTTTAGTTCTGATTATAAACTTATTTTAAAACTATTTTTTTTTTAATCTGTTAGGACAATTTTTAATATTTTCTGCAACCTACGGTTAATTTTAGCAATTAAATCCGTTTAAAATCCCACGGACAAAATTAATAAAAGTCAAATTATCTGTAACTAATATAAAGCAATTTTTTCAATTGCATAACTAAAAAAGAAAGCGGTATCGATAAATTCTATTACAGATCGCTTTCTGCGCTATATGCTGATAAAATGATTTTAAAATGCCGTATGTTCCTTTTTTGGAAAATTCTTGTAGTAACAACTAAAAAATCTATTGTACCAAAATTCCCAAGCTATGTGCCCTATAAATCTACAAAAAAATATTTAAAAAGAGTTAGGAAATAAAAAGGCTATCGCAAAAATTTTAAACGCCGATATCTCAATTTGTGACTTGATGAAGATACGTCATTTTTTCTTAGGAGAGCAGTACATCAGGATGACTTTTCTTATATATGTAACACGTTTAGACCATGGAGATAGGCACACAGTAAGAAATTAAGAAAAATAAAAATAATGAATAAATTATTTTTTAAACAATTTTAAACTTACTTTAAATAGAAAAGCAATAAGCGCAGTATAGATTTTTATATTTTGTAAGATATACAAGATGTAGAATGTTAAATTGGGTTTTAACCCTGCATTTTAAAGTTAAAGTTTTGACAAGTTTCTCACTCACGTCGAATCTGTCATTCTTTACATTTGTCTATAGGTAATACCTGAATTTTATTTAGGTTTGAAGAATAGCAGGTATCTCCAACTTTAATACGTATAATGGATAGTTATAAAACGTCTAGGAGCGGTTAAATCTTCGTGCAATAGTTTTTTAATATACTATCGGTTAATAGCGAATATCTAGTAGGTGTATTCTTTACAGAATTTTTTTAACCTTATATTCTATTTTTAAAATACTATTTAAATTACAGTATGCATCATTTGTAGGCATACTATATTATGCAAGTAAGCGAAATTTTTTTTTGGAAAAGAAATCTACACACTCATTTTGAGGTAAAACAATAGTTTTGATTAATTATCCATTAGGATGCAAAATTTTTTTAAATTAACCATTTACTCCCTAACTTGTAACTATCTCTATTTTGTTTTAATAACTTTATGAAAAATATTTTATCTACAACCGTTTAGTTTTCCTTTTTTATATACATACAATTGTGATTTTAGGTACGTTATGAGGCTCATTACACAACTAGTAGTGTTGTAAATCTATAACACGGCTAGTTTTTGTAATATTGAAAATTTTGGATACGAATTTTTACTTTTCTTTTTGTGATTTAACAGGCTAGTAGGACTTAGATCTTCTTTTAAGGAAAACAATGACTTGGACGTATTTACTAATATCGACGTTCTTCTTCAAGGAAATTGTGGCCCGCAGCATAGAATAAACCTTCCATAGACTTTATGTGCTGTATTTCAGTAAAAAAAATTAAAATATGTTAAAATCACTTTTTTACTGCATTGAATTTTCACATTTTTGCCATCTCAACATGGCAAAAACTGGTTGTAAATATTCTCAATATCGTAATTTTTAAATGGATTTCTCTGTGCAAAAAGTACTCACGTTTACTTGACAAGGCGAAGTGATTTTTCAGAGAAAACAAATGCCTACTTGATAAACAACGTTTATAACCATTCCAAACCAGGAGCACGTAACAATTCCCCACAGATAAAATTTAAAAAATGTAACAAATGACATAGTTTAAGCTGTTAAAGGTAGGCAATTAATGAACGAAAATTGAAACAGTATAGTCTTATTTTTCGGTTAAAGACAAAACGTTGTAAATCACACGTGTGTTTACACATGACTAAAGACTCGGTCTATGACCTTGTCATTCTAATATTTCACACTCGTTGTTGTAATCACGTTTATAACGCACTTGTAATATGAATAACTAGTTTTCCTACGAGCGTGCGGAAAAGTCCACTTTTCCGCACGCATTTGAGTGCGCAAAGTTGCATTTTTCTGCACGGCGTGCGGAAAAGTAAACTTTTCTGCACGCCGTGCGGAAAAGTAAAACTACTCTAAAATCTTACAGGTAAGCAATATTAATATGTATTTTAGTAATTGTAGGCTATTTCATGCAATATACGAAGCCATTGCAAGTTTTAGTTTATTCTCTTTTTTGTTTGTTACTTCGTAATTTTCAATATTTCAACTAAAAACAAAAAAAAATTAATTACCCTGTATAATAATAATAAATGATTATGACAAGTCAAGCAACAATATGTAATCTTGGTGATTTTAACACATGTCAGATTTTTTCTTCGTTTCCATATAAACAAGCAATTGCACAAATGAATTTCAATACAAACAAGCATTTTTAATGAAAAGGCGTGATAGTATCTTTTTTTAATTAAATAAAAATCCGATAAAAATAATTATTTAAAATGAGTAGTTCCAATGAGGAGCTACCAGATTCTATCCTGGATGCAGCAAATACCGTAAGTTTGAATTTATTACCAGCAAAATCTCGTGAGAAATATGAGAATCAATATAGTCATTTCGAAAACTGGTGCTCCAGCAAGGGGACAAAAAGTATTAAAGAAGAAATGTTCTTGGTCTATTTTGCGGATTTGCAAAAAACATATAAACCTAATACTTTCTGGAGTAAGTACTCTATGTTAAAATGTGTCCTCAAAGTGAAAAGAAACCTTGATTTAAGTTCATATTTCAAGCTAACATCACTACTTAAACACCAAAACGTGGGATACCAGCCAAAAAAATCAAAAACTTTCAGCAAAGAAGAAGTTTCAAGATTCATGAAAGAAGCACCTGATAATATTTACCTTCTAATAAAAGTTGCTACAATTTTTGGATTAGCCGGTGCTTGTAGGAGAGATGAACTTACAAAAATAATGGTTGATAACATACAGGATAATGAAAATTTGATAGTGGTGAAAATTCCTGACAGTAAAAATAACACATCCAGAATCTTTGTAGTGTCCGATGAAACAAATAACGGACTTTATCTGCAATTGTACCGTAAATATGCAAATTTGCGAAAACCACATACCCCACACAGATGTTTTTTTGTCCAGTATAAACAAGGAGCATGCAGTACGCAATGTGTGGGAATAAATTCAATAGGTAAAATGCCTTCAGAAATTGCTGCATACCGAAAATTAAAAAAATCCACAAGAGTACACTGGACACAGTTTTCGTCGATCCTCTGCGACTATGTTAGCGGATTCTGGAGAAGGAATTACCAATGTCAAGCGACTTGGGGGTTGGAAATCAACGGCTGTAGCTGAGAGCTACATTGATGAATCCACAAATCAGAAAAAGGATATGTCGAATATAATATTGACCATGAACAACTCCCCTCCTAAGCTAAGTCAACCTTCATTAAGCCGTACAATAAGCGCTTCCATAAGCCACCCGCTAAATGAAATTACAGGTTCTGCAATTAATTTACAATATGCTAATAACTGTTCTTTTGTTGTAAATGTTATCAACAAATAATTCCCATTTATAAATATGTTGTAGTAGTTCTTTCAGATTAAAAATAATTTAAAAAATAATCATTGCTTTAATATTGGTATTATCTGATGCTCGTAGGAAAAATTTTGTTCCTAACGCTTGCGCAAAGTGACTTTTCCGCACTTGACTGCTTGCCGAAAGACGCGAAGCGCGCTTCGCGTCGTTCGGGCAACGGCAGTCGCGTGCGGAGAAGTATCACTTTGCGCACTTGTTAGGAAAATAACTATAAAGCGTCCTTCTTAACGTTGTAATATTGCTAATTAATTGACTTTACCTAACATAATTTCTTTTTAATCAAAGATCTTGTTATTTAGACATGTGTTTAACTTTAATAAAGTGTTTCTTAAAATAATTTAACGCAAAGTATCGGTAAGAATAAGTTGTAATTAATTAATAAGATAACATATACATATTAAAAAAAAAAAGAAAACCTAAACTACTTTGTTAATGCAAATACTTTCTAGTTGGTTTTAATTAATTTTGTTTACATTAACTTATTGCCGATATTTAAAACACGTTAACAATAAGGCGTTTAAATTTATTAAAAAATGTCAACTAATTATACCATAAAATTAGTTGTAAGAACGTAAAACGGGATTCACCAGTGACTGTTTCGCTTTTTTAAAACTAGTTAATAACAATCACTGAAGGAGAATCAATCTGTATACCAGTAACAAAGATTCGCGAGAGAGAGTTTTTAGTATAAAAATTAAATTATGAAAATAAATTTAATTTAAAGTAAATAAGTTTTTTTTCTTTTCTTTTCTTTCTGGTAACATACTAGTAAAAATTCCGGTAATTGTCTCATATAGCTGTTTTGGCTATTTAAAAAAAATTGAAAATTTCTTTTACGGGCTTCTTATATGGGTACAATATAATAATTATCCTGTGGGGGAGCTTCAAAAACATGTTTTAATATTTTTTATTAACAAATATATAACTATAATTGGGAAAAATAAAAAGCTCCTTTGCTAACCAGAACTAACCATGACCGACTAGAACGTATTGCTTTTGAAATTGTCTAAATTGTTCCTACATAGAAGTTATTAACAAATTTTTTATAATTTTTGATATGGTAGAAGTTATATATATTTTTTAAAAGTGTAATTATGTATTTCCCGGGTTTTTTCTCATATGTTTTTAAAATTTTGTTCATAACTTCTACAAATAATTTAGACAAATTTAAATCCCTAAGTTCTAGTTGGTCATGGTTAGTTTTGGTTAGCAAAGCGGTTTTTTATTTTCTCCACATGATTTGCTTTTTTACATTAAATGCATTATTTAGAAAAAGCCTACTTATCAAATTATGCGCCGAGTCCTAGCAGCTTTTGTTATATTTTCATAAAAAAAGTTCCAAATTTATTATTTTTAATTAAAAACGTAACCTAAATCCTAAAAATATAACTTTAAATTCTAAAAGCGCAAAATGCATTATATGAAAAGCCTCTTTTTAAACTCGTTAATAAATAATAAAGTAAATAGAGTACCGTGGCAGAAACAAATTTTGTAAAATATTTAATGCTTGCCAAATTAAGCGGACCGAAATATACATTATTTACTAAAAGCACTTCACTTTGTTAAATTGTTCTCTTACTTCTCTGAATGGATTTAAAAAGGTTTTATTTTTCAGTAGTTTGGTAATGTAACTGTGGTTCTTGGTTTTAATGTGCTTAAATATATTCTACTAATTAGCTGGTGTTATAAACTAAGCTATTTTTTGTTATCCTGGGATCACACATAAAGATTCTCTCTTTCCTTTTAAGTGTTTAACCGGTATATCCTAAGTTTTTATGTGGTGACACAATAAAAATTAAATATGTTTTTTTATGTGTTTAAATAAATTATAAATATATTAAGAAATATATTTACCAATAACAGCTTATTACAGAGGATTAACACAGCTATAATCTGGTCATATTCGATAAAAAAAACACTTAGTAAGTAACCATGGTTACTAACATTTTAAAACAATAAAATACATTTTTGTTGCTGTAACTATGGTTACTGATTTTTTGAACTAATGCAATAAATTTTTTGTTAAGGTATTTTTGTCAATGTAAAATGATTATATTATATATGTATATTATTCTTATTTTGTTTATCGCATTAAGATTTAAGCTGCATTATTAATCCTTTTTTACACGCAACTGTAATAAATTAATAGTAAAAAAAACATTTGTAAAAACAAGCTCTAAAAATACGAAAATAAACTTTAAATTAAATCGTACTCAACAATTTATTACATTACACAATTTAAATGATATAAAACCTTGTAGCAAAGTTTATCTATTTTATGAAAAAACGTATAACTCTTTTCTTAGAATTACTTATGTCAGGATCAAGATACATATTGTATTATTGTTTATTGTAATAAATTGATGAGTTTGAATTAATTAAAAGTTTATTTTCTTTTTTTAGAGAATTTAAATCAAAGCTTAATTTAAAAAAAATGTTTTTTCCTATTTATTTTTTATTTTCTAGTTATCGCTGGACATGCTCCTAAGTCGGTACACCACCCAACTATGTCTAACCTTTGCCGAGTTACATCTCCTGAAAATTATTATGGAGGCATTCTTGTTTTTCGCCATTTTATTTTTTTCCTGAAACCCTTTTATTTGATATTCATATCATGGATGGATATCATGGAAAAAAATAGTCCACCATCTTTTGGAGTCCGCCAAATAGGACGTCATTTTATTTTTCGTACTCTTATTAGCAAATATTTTTATTTAATACCCATACTATAAAAGTGTGGGCGGTCCGCCATATTGGATGTAGAATGACGTCATTTAATTACCCATGTATTCTTCATATCTAAACTAAACGTGTATGCAAAATTTCAGCTTAATCGAGTGGTGAAAAATTCAGTTGCAAGATGTGACCCGAAATAACCTAAAATAACAGTTATGAGCCTTTAAAGGTCCAACCCAATAAATAGTATTTTCACTGTAGGTATGACCGTGGAATTTCATTTGGGTATTTGTAGTGTCACAAACTTTATGAATATGCCTTTGAATTAAATAATTAAAAAATATCTAAAATATTTATTAAGAATGATGATGACACTTAGTCTTCCTCATTTAAATTACCATTGGCAGAGCTCTGGATATTCAGAAATCATTTATTTTGTTTTTTTATTTTGCTTATTTTTCATTATGAAAACACTTCAAATTAATTCTTTAATTTTTTTTACGTGTCTGCGAAAGACCACGAAATTTTTGGCAATAAATAGTAATAATTTTAAAGGTTGAACTATTTGGTTTAAGGCGTTGATAAGTAGGTTATTTATTATTTGGTAGCACTCAGTACTAGTTGTTAATCTTTTTTTGGTTTAAATTAAACTTAAGAACTCTTGAAGTGTTTTTACATCAAATTATTTAAAATAGGTTTAAACTTGTTATTATCAATATTTTATATTTTAATATTAACTTAAAATATTATTTTATTTGTATTTTTTAATAAGCAATACTAAAATTAAAATCTTGTTACTTTTTAAACTAAGAGTTTTTAATAATTTAAAAACAGTGAGTGGTTTATTTCTCAAATAATTTTTAGCAACGATGTCTTTTAGATTTTTATTTTAACGTATGCAAAATTTATTTTTTGCTACGAGCGCGCATAAATTTAAACTTGCTTAAAAGTGCTACTTTGAGCATGCAAGTGCGTGCGAAAAGTAGTTCTTTTCCACGTTGAGTGCGGAAAAATAAAACTACTCTAAAATTGTATGGGTAAGAAAGTTTTATATATATTGTAGTAGGAGGAGACTATATGCAATTTTAAGTAAATTCTTTTTTGTCTTATTTTTCGTAATTTTCAATATTTCAGTTAAACCGAAATAAAATTACCGGTTAAATAATTATAAGTGAATATAATATGTCTAGCAACAATAAGCCATTTGTTGCTTTTAACAAATAATGTCAGATTTTTTCTTTAAGCAACAACATAATATGTTTTTTTTGTTATCTGAGGCTCGTAGAAAAAATATTTTTTCTAAAGCATGCGCATAGTCATTTTTCCGCAACTGCTTGCCCGAACTTAGCTTTGTGTCGTTCATTTAACGGCTAAAAATAATTATTACTCTTCCGTGTAAAATATTGTTTTTAAACGGTTATATATATTTAGGCCTGACTTAAAGTTTAGTTTTGGCACTAAAAAAAAAAATAAAGTTAACTAATAAAATAAGGTTAAGGCTCTTGGAAAACATTGATAATTTTTATTACGCAATAAATATTAAAGCGTACTTTTCTCTCATCCCACTTTTAGACTTATTGTTATTAAACAAGTCATTAACGTTTTTAAACTATTATAAATTGATAAAATATAAAACATTCCTAAAAATGTATTTTTTGTCTTTCCGATGACAAAATGACACACAAATAAAAATACAGAGCATGAAATGCCATTTTTACCTAGTCACGAACATAAAATAGTACAACTTATTTTTAAATTAGGTTATTTGCATTTTATTTGTTTTATCTAAAAATATAATTAAAATAAACAAAAACTAATTGCATCTACGTAAACTTTCTAAGGGCTTTCCCTTATTTTAGGTTCATTAATAAACAATAAGTCAAGTAAAATGCTGCCGCACAAACAGAAATTCTATGCAATATTTAATGTTTGCCAAGTTAAACAAACAATAAAATATATATTATTTACTAAGGCATACTATTTTGTTAAAATCTTTGCTTATTTAATAATATAGGTTTTAAAATATTTTTTATGTAAAATTTAAGCATATTGCGACTGTAAAAAATTATGTGTGGCAGCTTCGAATTATAACTTTATTATATTAGTTCGAGCGATGCAAAAAAGTGTAAGAGTGGTAAATAAATTCCAAGTAATCTTTGTCATAGTAGTGTGGGTTTTCAATTTGGTCCACAAGAAAATTATAATATTAATTTTAAACATCATTTGTTTTAGTAAGTATATCTTAGTCTGGTTCTGTCTTTCTTCTTTCAAAGACTGCGGAGAGTAGTCCTTAAGGAGTATACGTTCAATGAATTTTCTGGTGTTCCTTTTTTATACAGAATATACACCCTAGTTTAAAGAGGCTCCAAACCACTGTGAGTAGCATATGCGGGTGACACTTAAATATATTTTTTTTAAATTCGCAAAAGACAAATATGCGCATAACTGTATTACTTTTGACTTGTAGTTAGCAAATAACGTATTTTAAAAATTATCACAAATTAATTCGTTTCTATTTTTTTTTGGAAATTTGATCAAATTTTACCGTCAACTCCCAAATTTTGTAAAAAGGATTGAATTTTTCTTAAAATTAAAGACATCCAAAATGTTTGCATAAAAAATTGTTGGGTAAAAAAAATTAACTGGATACGTTTTTTAAAAAACATAGATAATTTGGCAACATTTGGGATTTAATTAAATTATAAATTATTAATTAAATTATAGATCCGGGGGTCTATTTTCCAATCTGGAAAACACAGTGTTGCATGCGTCGTCAGTAGAATGTCGCTTAAAACCGGTTCGCATCGAAAATTTGGATTCTCGAATGTCATTTTTGACATTTTCTATTTGACATTTTTGGGAGTGGGTAGGACCCATTTAAGAAATTAATTTTCGTTCGTAATTGTCGAAAGCAACCTTTTTTTAAATATTATTTTGTTTGAATTGTAAAAAAATATCGATAATCACTGAGATAAAATTTATTATATTAATTTATTTTTATACACAATATCAATATATACTAAGTGACATAGAAAATGCAACACCGAGTAGGAGTGCTGTAATTTTGAGAATACTTTTACAATTTTTACGTCTACTAATAAATAGAAAGTAATAAAAATTTGAACACGAAATTTCGCAAAATAGCTGAGATATTCCACCTTAAAGGTAATAATGTGTCAAACTGTTCGCTGCACATTTATTAAGTCATTGCGGCATTGACTGGATTTGGTGATTGATGTCTTCTTGGTGTATTGTATCCCAGACCATTTAAATTTGGTTTTGTAGAGCCTCCAATGTTTGTGGAGGGTGCGGGGAATTTTGCAACCTTTTTCCCATCATACCCTATACATGTCCGATGGGGGAAAGGTCTGGAGTTCGAGGAGGCCACTGAAGCAGTCATGCTACCTCGAAATCACACTAACGAAAAAAATACAAATAGAGAATTCTTTTTTAAAATTAAGATTTTCTCTGGTGGGCACCCTAAACTTTTTTTCGCAAATTCCAAAATATTTTTTTTACCCGAGTGTTCCCATCTCTCACTTTTTAAATAAAAAAAATAAAAACCTAGAGCCGCCACTGGTGAAAGTGAAAAATGGTGGACAATAATTTTATAGTCTAATAATTCAACAAAAATTGGGGACTTGTGATGGGGTGTAAATAAAGACTTAATAGACATGTTAATTCTAAATTAGGAACCCTTTTCTTAACACTAAAAATATTATATTCCTTTAGACCATATCTAAAAAAATGATATGAAAAAGGTGCACTTTAAATATTTAGTACTTTGGTTATTAAATTTATGGTATAATATTGATTATTAGTTAAATTTAAAAAAGTGGTAAATTTGAATTTAAATTAAAAAAAATAGGTAATTTGAAATAATATATTACGTTTGCTATTAGTAAAAACAATTTTATTAATAATTAATAATGACATGCACTTTTATTAATTAACAAGCTAATCCTGTTTAATACTAGAATTTAAACAAAAAAATGTTTATACAATTTAAATATTGCCTAATAAAGTATCTGCTTTAAATATTTTTTTGTACTATAAATCAATTAAGTTATAAATGAAAAATTTAATCGTATTGTAAATTGGTCTCGCCCGCTCTCACAGTTATGGTTGCAGACGTTCGGCGCGTAACGACCCGTGTACTTCAAAACTGCTTTATCGCACTATAAAGTAGATTTAGACACACACTTTGAATACACCAAATTGTTTGTCTTTGATCGATAAAAATATGCAACTTGCTTTCTTATAATTTACGGATTAAGTAGCTTAAAAAACTTATAAATAATGTTATAAATAATAATATAAATAATAAAACGAAATGCGCAGACTGTCCAAGCAACCCCAGCTCTAAAAACATTACGCCTCCTCGCTAACAAATACTGTTAAAAAACCAGTAACGGAAAACACTGAACAAAAGCAAACTGAACAAGTACCCTGGAAAACACCACCGACCTCAAATAGATTAGAAACGTTGGTTAGAATTTCAAATGTTGAAGACCCGAAAATGGCTTTGCAGAAATTAAAAGAAAATTTTAGAGACAAAAATATGGAAGGCGGTTTCAAGCAGTCAGACCTACTAGAACTGGTACAGTTATTATTGAAAGTCACAATAAAACTCAGCATGAAAAATTGAAGAACGCTCTCGTCGGGAAACCTGATATTACTGTTAAAGACATACAGAAAACTAAACCTATGTTTATGATAACTGGAATAGAAAGGGGCTATAATGAAAACGAATTTATAGAGGAGCTATTCCATCAGAACGCAGATGCTCGCAGATCCATTAATGAAGAAGACAGAAAAAAAATTGAAGTAGTGACAAGGAAAATATGTAGAAATCCCGTAAAAGAAAATTGGATTTTAAGGGCCCCACCTGCAGTAGCAAAATGGTTTCTAAAAACAAGAGTAATAAAGCTTTGATCTGACAACTGCTTATATAAAAGAATGTCTGCCATTAACCATATGCTTCAAATGTTGTGGATACGGCCATGTAGCTAAATACTGCCAAAAAAAGGTCTGCTGTCATAAATGCGGCAAGGAACATTGCGAACATAACGATTGCCAAGAAACACTTCTAGCATGCACAAACTGTAAGCAAATGGGATATAACGAAGTAAGTCATTCCGCTAGAGATAAAAACTGTCCCATATATAAACGCAAGTTAGAGAGGACTAGATTGTACGTAAATTATGACACCGAAGATAATTTTTTAGCATAGATACCAGCAAATTACCTTTCAAGGAAGAGGAAAAACACATAAGCCCTCTTTGTGCTGACAAAATTAGTGTAATTCATCAGAACCTACAGCCCATTGGAAATGGTGTCAACCTATTAGTTGACTTTCTGGAAGAGCAGGAAGATTGTGTAGCTTTATGTACCACAGAACACTGGAAAACAAGTGAAGTATAGTATAAAAGGATACAAACTAGCAGCAAGCTTCTGTAGAGCAGGAATAAATAGATATGGTGGTTGTGCAATATACGTCAAAAATGGTGTCAAATATAAAGTAAGATTAGACTTAAATAAATTAGGCTTAGAAAATCATTTTGAATGCTGTAGTTGTGAGGTAATAATTAATAGTAGTAAGATGGTCATAGTTTCGTTATACAGGCCTCCAGATGGAGATATTAAGGTATTTCAAGATAAATTAGAAAATTGCTTTTTATAAATGATAATTTAATAATTTGTGGAGATCTAAATGTGGATTTTTTGTTGAAAAACAAAAATATGATGAATATTTTTTCTATTGCTAATTCATTTGATGTACACCACACTATTAACGAGCCAACAAGAATTACACAATCCAGTCAGACATGCATTGACAACATTTTAACCAATTTTAAAAGAAATTTTACATCAGATGTCTTGCATTCTCACATTTCCGATCATACAGCCCAAAAAATAACACTAAAAATTGACAAACAGCGTAACCAACATATCTTTAAACGAAATTTCTCTAAAAATAATATATTAACTTTTAAAAAAAAGCTATCTGCGGTTTGTTGGAAAAAAATATACTCTGTAGATAATTCCCTAGTGAACAATCAGTGGAATGAATTTATGAAAATTATTTTGTTACACTTTGATAACTGTTTTCCAATAAAAAAGTTCCTATTAACAAACGAAAAAAAAAAAAAATAAAGATAGACTAAAAAATCCGGAGATTAGAAAATGTAAAGAACAGTTGGATAAATTATATGTATTAAAAAATTTAGACATTAGATATAAATCTTTGTATACTGAAAAAAAGAAGGAGTATGACTCTTTACTCTTAAAATGCAAAAAGAATGAGCTCTCGGAGTGATTGAGAATTTCAGATAATAAGACAAAAAGTGCATGGGCAATTGTCAATGAAATTAGCGGAAAATCAAAAACTAATGATATAAACATAGAGGGTGATCCGGAAAGTGTGGCCAATCAGTTTAATGCTCACTGGCTGGATTCTGTAGCTAAAATCTCCGCTAATTTAGGCAACATCCCGTTTAATTTTTCTTGTATTGACCGTAATGCAGAGTGTATCTCTCTTGAATTAGTCAGTGCCTCTGAAATTCTAGAAATAGCTAATAAATTAAAAAATAAATTCAATAGCGGTCATGATGAGATATCAACGTCTTTGCTAAAGAATATAGTACAGGTAATAGTTAAACCTTTAGTTCATATTATTAATAACTCTCTGAAATTTGGCATTTTTCCTGAACAACTAAAACTAGCTGTAGTGGTCCCTGTATTTAAAAAAGGTGATAATACAAACATTAACAACTATAGGCCAATTAGTCTGCTTTCATCATTTTCAAAAATATTTGAGTATGTTATGTGTAGAAGAATTATGAGTTTCATGAATGAACATGAACTACTTAATGAGTCACAACATGGTTTTATCATGGGTAGATCAACACAGACAGCGATTTTTCAGTTTGTTAAGCACATTATAAGATCTTTGGAGGAGGGGAGTATTCCTTTGGGGCTGTTCCTCGACTTGTCAAAAGCCTATGATACTTTAAATCATGATATACTCATAAAGAAACTTGAGCTGTATGGCATTCGGGAAGCAGCACTGAAGTGGATGGTCTCTTATCTGTCCGGGAGGTATCAACAAATTGCTATAGGAAAAGGAAATGACCGGGCTTGGTCAAAAAAATCAGAACTAACAATTAGTATACCTCAGGGAAGTGTCATTGGCCCATTATTATTTATTATTTATACAAATTACATCTCTGAAATACTACTGAAACAGAGGGGTAGTACTATTACAAGCTATGCAGATGACACAAACCTTTTAGTGAATGCATCGACCATAGCAACGGCCATTGATAGAGCAAACTCACTAATGATGGAGGCAGACAATTGGTTCTCGAAAAATAAATTAGTATTAAATAGTTATAAAACCAGCATTATGCTATTCAAACCAAGTCGCGGGAGAAGAGAAGAACCACAAAAAATTAATATCAGTTGTCAGGAGTTTGATTTGGATTACACTGCCAGGTTTCTAGGTGTTATTTTGGACAATACACTATGTTGGGATGAACACGTGGAACATATGGAAAAAAGGTTGAACTCAGTTTGTTATAGTTTTCGAGTATTGTGTAAATTCCTAGATGTAAAAACTAGAATAATGCTGTATCATGCAAATTGTGAATCGCATATTAGGTATGGTATAATTTTTTATGGAGGCTGTAGTAACTTAAATAGGATTTTAATTTGCCAAAAAAGAACACTAAGAAGAATTCTTGGGGTTAACACTCATGAAACATGCAGGGGTACATTCAGAGCAAATAAAATATTAACAGCTTATGCAATGTATGTCCAGGAATGCCTGTTATTTTTTTATAAAAATAGGCACTTATTTAGCAATAGTCAGCCACAAACAATATACCCAACAAGATCACAAAATTATGTATATCCAAGACACAGGTTGGCATTAACTGAAAAGGATCCCTATTATAGTTGTATTCGGTTTTACAATTCATTACCTACTCAAGTGAAACTTATAGACAATGTTAAGAAATTTAAAAAAAGTATATTTCAATTGTTGATCGATATAGAACCATATAATTTAGGTGAATGCTTTATAGGAGCTAGGATCGTGTTGTAGTAATAGAAAACTTGAATTTAAATTGTATTTTGACACTATTTCTATTTATGTATTGTTCATAATTATGAAATAAAGATTGTTTATTATTTTATTTATTATTATTATTATTATTATTATTATTAATAATTCGAGCACGGCTAAAATTTCGTTTTAAAACTGTCAATTTTCCCTTTAATTTGAGCTATTATAAATTTATTGCATTTGAAATAAAGACAAGTTATAAGAGAAAAATCTCCCAAAAACTAGAATTTTGCAATGCTTTTCTCTAAATTTGCGATATATTCTATGTAAATTACTAAACCTTAAACTGGGTTGTTTTGTTTTAAATAAGTTTAACCTTCATAAAGCAGCCCTCAAAATTTTACTAAAATGACTGACTGGGGTCCAACTGGACTGTATCCATTACCCGGCATGATATGGTAGACCCCATGCTTATATTGCGTGAATTATGCTTAAACAAAAAAAAACGATGATATTAATACTTTAATGTTTAACATTTATTAGTCCCAAACATAAATATAACTACAAAATATACCCTTATAACTAATACTAATTGGCTGGTAGCGTGGGATACAAAAAGACCCAGGTCAGACCTACGAAGGTTAACAATCGATTGACGGTTGTTAAACATTGATACCTGTTTTGGATTGTTTTCTATGGTGTTTTAAACAATTAATTTGTTAACAACAAATTTCTGTATCTTCGGGCGCAGGAGCAAGTTTAAAATCAAAATTTAAATTCAGCGGGTCAAAGTACACAGGGACACACAATTAAACTCTGTGGGTTTTGATCAGCCACGAAACAGCCCTGACCCCTAGACTAAGAATTAATCTTTTATAAAACCTTTGTATGACCAAGTTGATTATAAGATACACAGTAGTTTTATTACAAAATATTCTTATAATTGTGGGGTATATTATACTAGGTAATATTTATAGAAAAAAAAGCGTTATTGGAAATGTACTTTATGTAAATTTAAAAATTACTTGTATTTACTTTTTATTTTATATTGCATTGGGAATACCTTATTCTTTCACTTTTTGGGTGCATTAAAAATAATGGAAAACTCAAAACATGGCAATGGCTAAAAATGCATTATCCTCAAAGCTTCTTTTTAAATTTAAACTAAGTGAGTAGACGGTTGTAGCAGAAATATAAATTTTACGAAACGAATTTTTTGTTTTTAGTAAATTAAGGATACGAAATAAACAGTCTTTAAAAATGTACGGCCGAATTTCAGAAAGAGATTTCTTAAAATATAAAAATGGGTATGAAAATGCATAGTTTCTAAGATACAGGATTTTAATCTTTAAAAAATAGACTTTTTGTAATTATCTTAAGCCACTTTTTCTCCCCTAAGCCAGCTCTAGGCAGCACAGCTTTACCTTAATGTTCGGGCAAGGTTCTAGGGACACTTATGTCAGTGCCTGGTCGACCATCATTAACAACCAGCAAACGCATCGTCAAAATTCAACGTCTTGGCAGGAAATGAGCAGAGAAATTTGCGAGTAGGACCCCTAGGGGCAGTTTATCCCCCTGGACCGACCCTGGGCAGCAAGCGTAACTTTACCTCCATGTTCGGGCAACGTTTTAGGATTACTTGGGTCTGTGCCGAGTTGACTGTCAATAACTCCCAGCAAATGCATTGTCAAGATTTAACAACTTGTCAGAGAAATCGAAATTTGCCACTTAGAACGCCCATGGTGCCGTTTTTTCCCCTGGGCCGGCTCTGGGCTGGTTATAGGCGAGATTTAGAGCTTCTTTCTAATGTCCAAAAAGTACTCAAGAGCTACACGGGTACCCGTCAAAGTAATAGGTCGCTCGAGAAGTTGTATTGGGGTCGTTTTCAAAAATATCAGCATATTTACCTCTAAATGACCTTGAAATCTCGTTTTCCGACGTGATGGGGAAAAATTGACCTCGGATTCGGACTCAGGGCGCCTAAATACCTAGGAAAACTATAGGCCGGTCAAATAGTCAGGACATTTATTTTTTTTGTAAACCTGTGTTATTTAAAACAGCCTCAATTATCCATAGCCGTTAGCAACCAAAGCAAATTTATAGGCCTGACACTGACAACATCAGGTCGGGTATACAGGGGTTTTGGAATGTAACAGAACATAATTTGAAAATTATTAGAAACCCCCTTATTAATGTAATGTACATGAAAACTAGTACAGTAGACTCGCGCTAACGTGAACTCAAAAAATGTAGGACTAGACGCTTTATCGAAACATTCACATTATGGAGATTATATTAATGAAAATTGAAAATCATTATCTAACTAAAAAAGAGTACAAAACATTTAGACTTTACAGGACTTTCATTTAAAAAATGATGCAATCTTGGTTTGTACCTTTTTCTGCGAAATTTTTAACACTACAGCTTTTTCTTCTATCGTCTTAGGTGTTATAATGTCCTTTATATCAATAGGGTTTTGATTGTCTATTGTGTAACATTTTTTAATGCTTTAAGAACCTCAGAATGGAAATTTTTTTTCTCCTCGACATTTAGTACCTCGCAGTCACTATCCCCAAAATCATTATTATCAAGAGTTTCCTCCGAATCGTTGTCGTTTTGGACTACGTCTTTAATCCATTCCTCAATATTTCTGGGAGTGTATTCAACCTAAAAGGGAAGATGCGTTTGTCAATTAAATAGAAATTTTTAGAACAGAAGTTTAGAAAGGAAAGATTTAGTTTTCTTTGAGTTTACAAAAAAGTAAAGTTTAAATTAAATTGTACCTGTTCAATTGTTTAAAGCAAATTAATGGTTTCTTTTACTGCAATGTATCCGGCTTCGTTTTTTCATATCTCTTTAAGTCGGGTCAAAGGCACCTTTTTACAAAACATTATTTTGGCATTTTGAAATGACTGAAGGCTCTATTTTCTGCCATGCTATAGGCAACTGTACAATAGCATATTTTAAAGTGATGACTTTTAGAGCTTCAGCTATTCCTTGATCTTTTGAGACAATCGAACTTAATAAGCCTTTTCTATAGTATAACTTAGTTATTCGCAAAACATTTTGGTCTAATGGTTGGATTAATGGTGTAACGTTTGGAGGCATGTAAATAACAAAGATAGATCCATCAGAAGTTTTCAATTCTTCTGCGATGGATGCGAAAAGGCATTGTCTAAGAGGAGCACAGCTTTTATAGGAAGGTTTTTACATTTAAGGAATGATTTAACCTAAAAGGTCAAAACTTAAAATTTCCTGGATTTTTTTTCCTATTTTACTTACTGCAGTAACAAAATGCTTAAAAAACAATTTTTGAATATTTCCTGCTTAATCCAGGCATCTTTAGTGCTTTTATAGATGACTGGATTATCAAATCCTTTAAAACATCTAGGCGATTGTGCTTTTCCCGCTACGAGAGGCATTAGTTTGTGTAAACCTGTGGCATTTGTGCACCCCAAAAAAGTTATTCTTTGTTTAGCTATTTTTAGACTAGGCGCCGTTTTTTCAAAAATTAAAACATAGCTTTTATCTGGCAATAGCTTCCAATATAAACCGGTCTCATCTGCGTTATAGATTTGATGTTTAGTAAAACTAAGCTGTTGAATGGTATTTCTTAAGTCTCCGATAAAGGGATTTACAACTTCGGGTTGCGAAGACAACTTTTCTCCTGCAATTTTAAGCAATCTTACACCAAAGCGCCATTTAAATTTTTGGAGCCACCCATCGCTTGCACCATTTTTTTATTTCCTTTTAACTTTTTATGTAAATATAAAGCCTTGTGTTAAAGCATATCACATGTGACTGGCAAATTCCTTTCACGATGTTTGGTAAACCATTTGTACAGCAAGCTTTTCATTTTTGGGTTCTCCGCACGTTTTAATGTGCACTTTTTTTTTATTAGGTCTTAAATTCTCCAACCACTTTTAGATTTTTTCCTCCTTATTTTTTATGGCACATATAGTTGATTTTGCTATTTGATATTTCTTCGACAATGCGGTAACACTCATACTATTTTTATGCCCTTCCAAAATTTTAGATTTATCATAAAGAGTTAAACATTTTTTATTATTTTAAACCATTTTGTAAGACGCAGGTCTCGAGGCGTGACCCTCTCTCCTGATCTTTGTGCAAACTAAATAAAATGAACGTACGTTATTAAGATTTCCTAAAATTCATATTATCGAAAATTGTTTTTGTTGACACTATAGAATTAAAATGGAATATTTTAGTTGTTCACATTATTGAGTTGTTCATAATAACGTAAGTTCACATTACCGCGCGTGTACTGTATGTTATAGGTACATGAACATAGCTTTATTGGTCTCGTAAATTTTTAGCCTCGCTCGGCCATAAAAAAATCGCCCAATGCTTTATGCATTTATAATATAAATATCAAAAATATTAGGCATGGCCTACTGTATATATTTTATATTTTTACTAACTTAAAGTAGGTTAAAATATGCTAACAATAAAAAATATTCAATTTCTTTTGCCCATTATCTTTAAAAAAACTTATAATGAGAATCCACAGAAGTTAACGCCTAAACTCAGCTTTATAAAATTTTGTTTTAAAAGTTTTCTAAACTTTTAAAATAAATATCTACCGAGGTGGAAATGAGTTTGGTCGCTAAAAACGAAGGGTGTGCAAATGGAGTGACATTTTAAAATAAAACATCAAAGCAAATGCCAAAAATACTAATGTATTGGTACAAATACAAAGGACCATATAACTCAAATATAATCTTAAAAGAGAAACAATTAAAATGTCGAAATTTTAATTTTTTAAAAATGAAATAGCTATAATATTACCATTGAAAAATGGGAACGGGATTTTTTTATCAATTTTAAATATAAAAATGTAAATAGCTATACAAATAATAATACATATTATATAATATATAATATAATTATGTTATTTTAATATAATAATATAATTATTATATATATATATATATATATATATATATATATATATATATATATATATATATATATATATATATATATATATTATATACATATATATGTATATATATATATATATATATATATTTTATATATATAATATATATATATATATATATATATATATATATATATATATATATATATATATATATATATATATATATATATATATATATATATATATATATATATATATATATATATATATATATATATATATATATATATATATATATATATATTATATTTTTAAAATCTTTTTTTTAATGATAGTAAAGTAAAGAACCCAAAAAAAATAATATACATGGTGTTCCATTTAAAAAACCCAACTTGGTATTTTTAAACACATTTTCGATGCTCTTTTGTTTATTCTGAAGACAAATTTTGTCGGTTCAGTAAAAATAATTCAACTTTTATAATTTAAAGTTTCTTTTAATTTAACTCTTACCTAAAATAAAAGCTCTGGTGGTGCTTCAAAATATACGGAAAAACCCTGTACAGGGAGCCTACTTCGATAATCTGCTTTAGTGCAAAAGAATAAGCTTTTACATTATTTACATTCTATTGAATTTTTACCATTATTAATATTAATATATTTTGTTTTAACAAAATTTTAAAAACACTTAGTTTTAATTATTTGCTTATAATTTTTTTTTTCATATTTTACTTAGGATAAGATCAACTTGAATATAGCTTAAATTTTAAAAATCAATGTTTTTGAGCGGGTGCTTCGACACAATTACCGCGTGCTTGTCCATAAATTAGGAGCATGTCAGCATATTCGCTATAAAAATAACCATCCATTATTTAATTTTTGTATAGACGTTTAGAACTGTTGTCAATAATACATTGTTAGAAAAAATAAAAACGACTGGTATTTTTATTTTTGTAATAACTATTTAAAATGTAATAATTAACTAATAACTTTAAATTTTTGTACTAGTACGTTGATGTGACAACGCTTCGAAAAAACACTTCTTTTATAATTTTATTAAGTATGTAGCTTTAAGTGCCTTCTTTATGGAAGAAAATTATGATTAAATATTAGAAAAAATCACTTTATACTAAGTATAAATAAAAGTAGAAGTTCCCCATATGTATAAAACTACCTTTAGATTACAACAATTTTTTTGCTAACTTGAGTCAAAACTTATATTTATCTTGTAATTATAATTCAATATCTACGTAATTTTAAAATTTAAAGTCTTTATTAACTAGTATATAAGTAGTAAAAATTATCAGATGTAGTAGCGTTTTCAAAAGTATAGCAAATAAAATAGATTTATACCTCTTTGGTCCTGTATCTTCGTTAGTGAAACTTATATATATATATATATATATATATATATATATATATATATATATATATATACATAATATATATATATATATATATATATATATATATATATATATATATATATATATATATATATATATATATATATATATATATATATATATATAATGTGTGGGTGGTTTAAATTTGGCAAAGTTGCGTATTGTAATTTTTGTACTTCTAGAAATATGACGGCAAAACTGAAATTTTTGATTTTCGTTTTTAATTTTTTACAAGTTTTTTTTTTAAGTAAGAAAAAATCTAAAAACACATTCTTATTAAAACTTTTTCGTTTCATCTATTGGTGAAATCAAAAATTTCTTACGACGTTTTGTTTTTGCTAATACCATTATCAACTTTTAATTTTAATCCCAATTACAATTATGTATAACTTAATATATTTCTGTTAAATAAACATATTTTCCATAAGAGGCAATAAGTTAGACAAGGAAGGCACATGATTTCCTATAGGGGCGTTTTATATTTGTTAAGTAGCTATAAAGTGTTATACATTTTTGTAATTGGGATAATGAGGGGTTCAAAAAAATTAAATAAAAAATGCAGGGCCTATTTAAAAAAATTAAGTTGATGAGGGTTTAACGAAAACGAAACGTCGTAAGAAATTTTTGACTTTACCAATACATAAAGCGCAAAAAGGTTTAATAATAAGAATGTATTTTTAGAGTTTTTCTAACTTTTGAAATAAACTATTAAAAAAATAAAAACGAAAATTTTAGTTTTTTGTCATATTTCCGGAAGTATAAAATATAACTTTGTTAACAGTATATTATAGAGCTCCCCATTACGCAATTTTGCAAAATTTAAACTACCCAACTATCTCTTACCGTTTCGGAGATCCCCATGCTGTTCATTCTTATCTTGGACACACTGTATATAGTTATTAAAGAATTAGTATATTATATCGCAATTTTGCATTCGCTCGGCTGCGCTGCTCTCCGCCCCGCAACTGCAAAAATTGCTCGTAAAAAAAGATGCACTTTTAGTCCGTTTGATATATACTATTTTTTCTCCAACCAAGTCAAAATTTATACATTTAGTTATTCAAAAATCGTTTTTTTTAATCCTAGGATTAAAAGTGTTGCTAAGCAACGAGCACATTTTTGTACGGTATGAGAATTGACAGCTTTGCACCTGAAAATAGTAAAAAACTGTCAAAATTTTTTGACGGTTAAAGAAAAAAACATTTTTGTTAATTGGAACCAGCTGGAAGTCATAATACTATAATTACTAATAACGAGTAAGTACTTTGGAGTCTTTTGCCTCGTCTCCTATGCAACAGCTTTTAACAGCACCCTACGAAGATAAAAATAAATATTTAAATTGTAAATTTTTTCATACTTCTTCTAAAAATACATATTAAAAAAATATTTCTTAAAGCATTTATCAAGTAAACTAATTTAATTGTTTTCATAAGCTTTAAAAAAGTCCGACAAAAACTTGTTGACTAAGTAAACTGCCGCTCACGCGCTAAAATAAATTAAAATTTAATATTTAAATTTTAATAAAACATTGCCGCAGAAAAGAAAATAATAAAAATAGGTTTTGCAAAACCTCAGAAGTTTTAATGCGTTATTTGTGTTTCTGCTGAATCTTAATAATAAATTGTTCAATTTAGTTTTATAAATACGCTTGCCTCTAAAAAATTTTTCTTTTTATTGTAGAAGTTATTATTTAAATTAGAAAAAAGGAAAATGGGTCTTCTAAATACGTTGCATTGGTGAGAAGTAAAAACATTTTATTATGCCCCAAAGGGGAGAGTCAAGTTTCTCTAAAAATGTAACAAAATGTATGAAAGTGATACTATGTGTTATGGTTACGCTGTTATTGGAAAAACCGGCTAATTATGTAGAGTACAAGCCAAGAATATTGTCGGAAAAAATATAGATTTCCTATAGTAGTGCAGGAGCTAAAGAAAGTTAAGTATGCAAAATGTGAGGACCGGCAACTATGCTTACATTCTTTCTTTGATACAACAAACAAAGCGAAAACCGCTCTGCATGGAAGAAAGTAAAAAAAAATTGACAACATTTTTTGAAAAATCAGTCCATTTCGGTACGTAGAATTAAAAAATAAAAACTTTTTTCCTCTTAACGATTTGATCGAAATTTCAAAATTTGACAGCTGTCATTCGGAAACTATCATTTGTAGTGCAGATAGCTTAAATAATTCATAGGATTTTTATGTATATGTACGTGGCAATTTAGTACACAAGGTGGCTCATAAAGAAGTTGTCATTTTTTTTCGGAATTTTTCAATTTTCCTAGGCTCTTCAACTGTTATAAAGAAAGCCAGCCATTATTTTTTTTCGATTTTCAAAAGATTTTTGCTTTTTGAAAAAATTCGATTGCTCGCTTTTGAGACGCATACTTTTTCAAAAATCGGTGAGGAAATGCGAAAACGATGGTCGAGAACACAATGTTGCACCAGATTTGGGAATGGTAAAACTCTGTGAAAAATTTTTTAATATATGTCCATAATTTTTGTACTTTTTTATTTTTGACAACTTATAATAACATTTGCTTTTTGGTATTAAATAGTTGTTTTTATCAACAGTTCTAGTTGTACTTTAATTATTTTATTTCTTGTTATAATTAACTAGCTCCAAGTATTTTTAGTCAGAAGAAACAATTGGATATTGTCATTAAAACAGTCATTAAAATAGCTTAAAAGCATTTATTCAGTCTATTTACTTGATATCTAAAGAGGTGTGGTATAAAAAATAAATGGATCAACAAAGCTCCTGGCAACATCCAAAATTATATTTTGTAAGCTTTTCTGAGTTCAAAATAATTTACACTGCGGTCCTCATATTTTGCACACTCAACTCTATCCAGACCCCGGTCTATAGCTCATTAGTGGTGAAAACGATGAATTTTTCTTTTGAAATTATGTTTATTAGTAAAAATGATTTTGTGTTGCTAAAGAGGTTATGCCTAGGGCTGGGTGATTATCAAAATAAATAATCGATTATCGATTATTTAAAATATCGATTATTTTCGATTAATCAAAAATAATCGATTCATCGATAATAATCGATTAATCAAAAATAATAATTGATTAATAAAAAATAATCGATTAATCTCAGATAATCGATTAATAGAATAATCAATTTAATCGATTTATTGATAAATCGATTTTCGATTATTTAAAAAAATAGTAATCGGCCAATCGCTGTATCGATTAATCGATTTTTTTTCCACACCTAAATAAGATGCAATTACAATAAGAAAAATACAATTACTTTGGTAAATTACCGTAAAACGGGGCTACTTGCACACCTTTTTAGCATATTTTCCCATATACCGTTGTATGTTGTAACTTTGCAGCTTCGAAAAAATTACATTGTACCGACCTAGCCATGGAGTATCCATGGCTGGATGTAAAATTTTGAAATTCTAGCCATGGGTCCCAAAAAAAATTTTTTTTTTTAGGTGTGCAAGTTACGTTTTGGGCAACTTGCACGAAAACGATTATTATAAAATGAATGCTTATGACTTTTGAGTGCATGTTACCCCGCAGTCGTATCAAAAAAAAGATATTTTAGACCCATGGCAATAAATTTCGAATAATACTAATTAAAAATCTTTATTTTAAAGAGAAAAATGTATTTATGCGTCAAAATGCAATAAACTTAAACAGGTTCTATACAAAAATACTTAGAAAAATGTAAATAACAAGTTATCAAAAATAAAAAATAAACATTTTCTCTCGCTTACTAAAGCTTTGGTAAATTAAGGCACATTCTTTGAAACATCACAACCCTTAAAAAAACACTGGCTAATCGTCAATTTGGAAGTCTTTGTCGGCATCACTGTCATCGAAGGGAGACTGTTCGTCTTCTGAATCATCGTATCGCTCGCACACGAAAAATGGGTCTTTGCTATCTTTATTACAGGGTCCACAAATCCATGCTTGACATTTCGTGCATTGAATCCAATCACTTGTGCCTCTGTAATCTTTCCAGTTAATTCTGCAGATAGCACATTGGGAAGACTCGTATTTTCTTATTCTCTTGCTTTTTCTGCTGGAGATTTGTTGTGCGCCTTTCACACCACTACTTGTAGAGGGTTCCGGTTTGTCAGCTGCTGCTGGTGAATCATTCGTGACCATTGAAGGATCTTCAGAAGCCACAGTAGAATCTGATGTAACAATGCGAGACGCATCAGTTCCAGGTTCGACTTTTTTTCCCCTTTTTCGTCTTTTCTCAGCCCCCGTTCCACGGTGTTCTTTCAGCAAATCAATCAAGCTCCTGTCTAAAATTCTTTCGACTTCCGCATCTTGCACTCCATCAGGAATGCGCTTCAAAACTTCGTCAGGATTTGCAGGATGCAAGCCGGTGGCTCTAAATCCTGATTTTAGATTTTGTGACACTTTGGGGCTTATTCCTCTCCACAATCTATCCAGAAGATTCGGAAATTGTTCCTTCGGGATAGTTCCTTGGAAACGAGACTCCTTTCTCCACTGATCGAGAATCTCCCTCCATTTCTTTTTCATATGGGCAAATACAGCCACATCAAGCGGCTGCATTAAGTGAGTGGCGTTGGCTGGGAAGGGAATTATGTAGATATTATTAGAACCACACGCCTCTATCACTTTTGGTGAAAAGTGACTTGCCAAATTGTCACCAATGAGGACCACTTTGTCGTTATTCTCTCTGGTTGATTCGACGTGAGGCAGGAAAAGCTCGAAAAACCACGTTTCAAACAAGTTCATATCGAACCATCCGCTCGAACTGCTTGCATATTTCGTTCCTTGTGGTCCACCTTTCGTCCAGTTTTCGTATAGATTTAATGCTTTATACACTACCATAGGTGGCAAAAGGTCTCCTTTAGCATTTCCGCAAACCATTATGCTTATGGTAGCACGGGAATGCTCCTGAACTCTTTCCACCCTTTTCGTATTCCTAGGCACAACCACCTTCCTGGACCCAGGATCATCTGTTACGTTTGTTTCGTCGTAGTTGTAAAAGTTTTCACTTTTTACTTCCCTAATTGTTAAGTCAATATTGTCGAAGAACTGTAAAATTTCATCTCGATCAACCGATGCTCTGGATCTCTTTATGTTAGACGCCATTCTGGTGCTCAACTTATTTCTTTTATAAATGAATCTAAGAAATCAGGTCCAGGATAGTTATTGTTGAACACTCTAACCGTTTTTCCCTGTTTGTCCAAAAACTTTTTGATCACATCTCGAATATCAACCTTTGTGAGTGGGAACCCCCAATTTGCCACAACACCCAATGTCCTCGAAATAAGAGCCCCTTCTTCATCACTTAAAACCTTGGGACGACCGACTGCTTTCGTGTGCGCACCGGCAAGACGTCGACCTAATGTCGTCCGTTTCACTCCGAACGTTTAGCTGCTAGTTTTTTGACATGCCCGCATTGACAGCTTCTATTGCTTCGCGCATGGCCGTTTCTGTATAATTCCGGTAAGTTCTTGACCCCGGAGTTTTTTGGTAAGTACGAACCATTTTTTACGTTCTATTTACCTGTAACAATAGAAACCCACCGTTAAACACCAAAAAAAAAACAAAGAAAATATATAAATAAAAAAAATATGACGATGTGCAAGTTACCCCGCGGTGTGCAAGTAGCCCCGTTTTACGGTAGTTTTCATAAATGGCGCTTAGTAATTTTAATCTATTTTAATAAAATAAATTTGACTAAAAAGTCATATGGCCACAATATACATATATTTAACTCACTTATTTATTTATTCATACAGTGACTAATTACGAAAACTACTTGACCAATGAAGATGAAATTTGCAACAAGGGTAGACTATTTGCAACAAGGGTAGACTATTAGACTATTAGACTATAAAAATAATTTATTATTTAAAATAGTCGATTATTCTCGATTAATCGATCAATCGATTAATTGAAAATAATAGATTAATCTCAGATAGTCGATTAATCGATTAATCGATTGTCGATTATTTGAAAAAATAATAATCGGCCAATCGATTAATCGATTAATAATCGATTAATCGAGTTTTTTTCCCAGCCCTAGTTATAACAAGAATATCTACATTACCCTGTCATTGTGCTTATTCTGGATCTTATTGCTACTTAGGATAAATGGGCTTGTTTTATGGATTTTACAGATTATTTAGCCTGATTAGTAAATAAAACCCATTTCTTATAGTCAAGGGAAGCCACCGCAGAAAAACAAACCTATAAGAGAACCGCATGCAACTTTTTTTTTATACTACTATGAACTATAGTCAATTCAATGCCGCACTGCTGTCTCAGCTTAACGGGCTCAAATTGCGTTTTTTTAACTTAAGAAATATTGTGAAAAATCGTTTTTTTTTAATATAACTTTAAAACTACTCACTTTAGAAAAGATGGTATATTGTCAAAACTAACGGTCTAATAAAAGTACGTCAGTTTTTTTATATAAATTTTTTGTAGCCCTTTTAGTTTTTGAGATATTACCGATTTAAATTTAAAAGAAAACCTAATATCTTAAAAACTTTAAGAGTTACGAAACAAATTTAAGGGCAAAATATATGCCTTTTGGTAAGCTCTATAAAAATAGTTATATACATATTTTTAATAAAATCAGTAATAAAGGAGAAATAAGCAAAGAAGTGATTCTGGTCATTAAAAATTTTGCTAATAACAATATTTTATTGGTACAAGTAAGTCTACCATTTCCGATCAATTTAAAAATTAATTCAAAATGTTCTATTTATTGAATGAAACAAACTAATAACATATGCCTTTAGACAATGGGGGATAACCTAGTGGCACGGATATTTTATTAATTTTTTTTTGGTCCAATAACTGTACCTATACCTAATTACTTAAAACTTTAACTAATAATAAATAATAATAATAATAATTGCCATCTATATCTGGGTGTTACATACCTGGCAGCACGCTTAACATTTCGCGATCTTCTATGCTTCTATGTGTATAGCTCATTGTTTGAATATTTTTATTATCAATTTAAATACTAATATTATTAATTTATAAAGACAGTTACTCGTTCGGAAAGATCTTAAGAAAATTTTAATGATATTTTTATTATATTTTTTATAGTTTGTTTATTTTTTCATTTGAATTTATGTTTAAACTTTAATTTATTCATATCTTAAAGTAGTAAATAAATGGGTTAATACCATAATTTAAATAAGAATGGCTTTAAGCATAGAAGAGGTAGATAGCTTAATAAGAGAAATGTTTTTAAAGTTTAATACTAAATAAACTATATAAAAAATATGTTAAAATTGTGATTAAAATTTTCTTAATATTATTCTGTAAACGAGTAATTGTCTTTAAAAAATTATTGAACTTAATATTTAAATCGATAATAGAAATATTTAAACGATGAGCTATACACATAGTAGCATAGAAGATCGAGAAATGTTAAGCGTCCTGTCAGGTATACAACACCCAGATAAAGGAGGCAATTTTATTCAATTAAATAAAGATTAAATTTTATTTAAGTTAAAGTTTCAATTAGATAGGAATGGGTGGAGTTAATGGACAAAAAAATAATAAAATTTCCGTGATACCAGGTTATCCTCTATTGGCTCAAGGCACATGTGTATTAGTTTGTTTAATTTAATGAATAGAACATTTTAAATTAAATTTTAAATGGATCGGTTCTGGTATACTTACTTGTATCCAAAAAAATATTGTTAAAAATATAACATTTTTTGTAAAACTTACTAAAAGGTATATTTTTAGTTTTTTACATTTTTTTCGTTACTATTTTCGTTTTTAAGATATTTCCGTTTTTATTTTAATTTAAATCATTAATATCTTAAAAACTAAAAGGCTACAAAAAATTTATATAAAAAAACTGACGAAGTTTTTTTAGAACATCAATTTTAATTATATACTTTTTTTTCTAAAATCGATAGTTTCTGACTTATATTAAAAAAACTGATTTTTTACGATTTTCTTTAAGGTACAAAAATGCAATTTGAACCCGCTGAGCTGAGGCAGCAATGCAGTTTTAAATTGACTGTAGTTCATAGTAATATAAAAAAAATCATGCGGTTCTCTTATAGGCTTGGTTTTTTGCGGTGGCCTCCCGAGCTATTAATTAAAATTAAATAACTATTTATTTATGTTTAGGAATATCATTTAATTATTTTATATTTTGCAATGTTTGTTTATTTGTTAAATGTCCAGAACGAACCAGAACCCTTAGCACAGTGTGCAATATTCCAAATTATATGTTTTGTTACGTTGCAAAATTCAACATAACAATATTATTTGTATATATGTATTATTTTATGTATAAATACCTTTGTATGTAAATACCTTAAAATAAGGGGAGCAGTTGTAGCCCATCATTTTGTTTTTCTTTGCTTAAAA
>JAHBCN010008779.1:37436-62551 GCA_019359885.1 Listronotus oregonensis | reverse complement strand
ACCCCAAAGAGCTATAATTAAAAAAATACGTTGCCTACTTTTTTTATACTTTTAAACCAAAGAAAGTTTAGCAGCCTAATTCCCAAATTTTTTATATGAACAACTTTAAAATGTAACGAACAAATTTTCATTTCCTTTTAAATTCCCGGGGATATAATTTTAAAAATATTAAAAAAAATTTTTTAATCGTAATTAATAACCTTTACAACAATTTTCATACTTCTGAACCAAAAAAAATTACGAAGTTTCCAAAAATTTCCCCCCCCCAAAGGGGCGCAAACTCCTACTGGGGGCTTATGGGGGGAAAATTAAGCAGATCACCT
The DNA here is from genome assembly GCA_019359885.1 of Listronotus oregonensis. NCBI lineage: Eukaryota > Metazoa > Arthropoda > Insecta > Coleoptera > Curculionidae > Listronotus > Listronotus oregonensis. The sequence continues at coordinate 62,228 of JAHBCN010008779.1, read as the reverse complement.
CTTTTTTTTTAGACAGGAACATAAACAACTGCAAAACCCAATTTATCAGCAGGACGATGCTAGACCACAAAAGCTGCAGTAAAAATTTTCCTTCGACAAGCTAATGTTACTCTTCTTCCAGGCCCAAGATCACCTAACCTATCCCTTTTGCCTGTAAAAAACATGAGGGAAGGGGGTTGCATTTTTGCTGAATGTACAACGTTTAAAAAAATTCCCTTTTGGAGCAGATATTGATCATCTGATTCGCAGCATGCCAGAAGAGTTACAGGATGTCAAAATTTTGGTTTAATTTTTTTCTTGTTACAAACAAATTGTTTTTTTTTTTTGCCCAAATTTTTTTTAAAATTTAATAAAAATAAAATTACTGGGTGTCACACAATATTTTTTTTTTGTAAAAGTAAAACCATGAGTTTACTGAATTATATACCTAATTTTATATAAGGGTGCAATTTAAATCTTATAAACTTTTCTTGAATGTTTGAAATGACATGACAAAAACAAAAAAAAAAATGTGGCAAATTTCCAAAAAAAAAGTATAAATCAGATAAATATGGCTGCCCCGTCGGCCGCAAGTCGGGGTCAGATTTGGGCCAAAACTTCCCCCAAAATTGGCAGGCAGGATTTTTTTTTACGCAAACCTGATTTAAAGATCGGTTTCAACCGGCCCTTTTAATTTTTTTTAAAAAGAAATGTTTTCACGAGACATCGCTTTCCTCCGCAAAATAAAATAATGAAAAATTTATCTTGTTGAGGTCATATTTACGACTGCATAGAAGTAAAGAAATTTGCATAAAAGGTTTTTTTTTGAGGGGCATTTGGTGATATCTAGAAACACTCAGATATGAAATTATGGTCATTTTACTCTCTTATCTCTTTGTATACCCATTCAGAGCTGACCAATTCCAAATTAGTGCTGACCAATTATCTTAGTAAAAAATTCCTTTGAAACAGTCATTTATTGGATTTATATTAAATTTGTATGCCCATTCAGGACTGACCAATTACAAATTAGTGCACCCAATTTCTTGAAAAAAACCCTTCAATACAATCCCTTAATAAAAAAGCACAAACAATATAAAATGCTAAACCAATTTTGGTAACTCTTAGACACCACATACAATAAAAAAATAGGAAAAAATTATGTTTAAGAAATTCCTAAATAGTCCGCTAACACCCATTCATTGCCATAAACTCATTGTATTTATAGCCATACCAGCTTCAAAAAAACTTACGACTCCTCTTTTATCTCAGAAAGTATCTCCCCATCTAATCTAGAATCTCTGTGTCCTTTATTAGGCTACTGATTTAATTATGACCTAAAAAAAAGTACAACCTTAAAGAAAGCTACTATTTTATGGGGTGCATTTTTGAGATAGGGGTGAATTTTTTCACTCAAATTTTATATACTTTTGGTACACATACCTTAACAGAAAAGGTGTTTAAAATTGAATTATCTATCGATATATTACATATTTAGCCAAAAAAAAATTTTGAAACATATTAAAAAAAAGCATTTTTTAATTTTTTTAAATTGTGACCTATAACTTTTTTTTACAAATTTTTTAATAATTTTTTTTTTCAAAAATCCGCTAAAATTGCCACTATTTCCAAACACTTTTTAAAACGTGTTTTTAAATTTATTCTACACCTTTTTTCCCTTTAATTGCAAACCTCCATCTTTACACGCTGCAACGTGGCCCAACCATGTATACACTAAGGATTTATAAGGGAAAATATGCTGCCATTGAACTTAAAAGTTCGCAGTTTAATGGAAAAAAAGGTTTAAAAAAAATAAAAATACAAGGTTTTAGAGGGGTTTATAAAATATTGTGTGCCACTTTACTGTAAAAATCAAGAATTGTGTACAAACAGAAGGGAGAATATAGTAAAATAAGGTTACTATGATTTTCAACTTTGATGATAAATACCTCGAAACAAAATGTTGCCAAAAAAATATGTTTTTCAGTTTCGAATCCGCCCCCCAAAAAAACCCCCTATACCAAATTTGGTAAAAATGGAGAGAGGCAACTTTCGAGACAATTAGCTATTTATTTAACTTTTTCGAAGGTCTAAGAGACCGAGGGCCCTCAGAGTTTGGGGGGCCCCGGTCACTGCATTGCCTTGCCCTCCATATTTACGCACTGCCACCTCCTTTGACGTAGGTACTTGCATCAGAAAAATAATCAAGATGACAATGACCACAACAATTTCAAGTAATCAGGACCTTTAAAGGTCACTGTAGAAAATAACACTAACTAACCTAAAATAAAGTGAAAATGTCAACCTTGACAAACTATTTTAGACAAACCGGATTTCGTTACAATGGCTCTTTTTGTAAAAACGATATTCCGACTTCGTTCTTTAAAAGTCAACACAGTTTTGCAAGCCCGTTCAAACTACGACGACACCAGAAAAAACCTAAAAATTGGAAAGCACACTAAGGTAAAAAAGATCGCAAGATTCAACATAATTCTTTAAATATAAAAATTGTTTGTCGTTCTCCTTTAATGAGCTTATATCACAGTTTGTTTGAAGCTCTATTTTATATTTTTTAATAATTTTATTTTTATTTTTTTCTTTTAAATTTTAAAGCTTATAACCAGGATTTACTGGAAAACAAGGTACTTTCCACAGAAAACAAACTATCGAGTACGGAACCACATTTGTCGGAGGAGTATCTCCTGGCAAGGAGGAAAGCAGCACTTGGACAAACGGTCTTTAATCGGTGAAAGAGGCAAAAGCAGCAACTGGTGCTACCGCTACTGTCATATTTGTTCCACCTCCAGGTTAGTAAAGAGTTTTAAAACGATTAATATTTGGCAACAGCGCATGAGTAAGACTATTTGCAAAGATTTAAAGTAAAAACAATGCTTGCAGAATCTTCGAATGAAAAAATTAATTTTAAAACCATCGTAGGAGCCGCAAAATATACGGAAGCAATTGATGCCGAAATGGAGCTAATCGTCGCTATCAAAAGGAACCCAACACGAGATGGTGAGGGTCAAAATAGACTTGTTCGACAGGACAAGACCAGACTGGTCGGTCCTAACTGCCCGGGAATAATTCATCCTGAAGCCGGGTAAAATTAAATTTGCCTGGATTTTACAAAAAAGGAAAAGTGGGAGAGGTTAGCTAAAGTTTAGCAAACAATTTTCTGTAAATGTACGAGAGCAAGGTGAAAAATTCTTGACCTGAGAATGAAAGAATGTGATTTACAGTTAAAAAACTATTTTATTTATCTATATAACCTCGACTTTAGCACATTTGGTCCAGCGTTTCTCCTAGCAGTATTTCTTCCCGGAAGTGAAACGGGGCTTTAAAAAATATTTATCTACCGCCCCGCAATTTCTTCATCGAATGCAAAGCGCTTTCCAAAAACAAATTTCTTCAGGTGCAGGAAAAGATGGAAGTCCAAGGGTGCCAAATCAGGAGAATAGGGGGGAATTTTACCTGAAATCCGCAGTTTTTTATTGCCACCCATTGTACCCTTTTTTTAAAGGTACGTTGTCCTTGTAAAAGATAATTTTTTTCTTTTCGCCAGATGTTTCTCGCGGTTTTGGGCATCCAGCCGGCAAGAATGTTTAAAGTAATTTTTGCCTGTAATTATTTCGCCTTTTCAAGGAAATTAATTAACAGGATCCCATTGATTTTCCGAACATCCCGCATGACCTTTCCCAGATACAACTTCGCCTTTTTTGGGCTAAACCACCGGTTTCCCCTCTTCGACTGTTGTTTTGTCTGGCGTGGGGTGGTGGGCCCATGTCCATACATGGTAACAAATTCTGGGGGCAAACTTGCTTGGGCCCTCTTATATCGGTTTAAAGCCGAAGTCGTTTCGCATTTGCTGAATGCGGATCAAAAGCAGGAATCCACCTTGGCAGACCTTTCCTAATTTTTGTGAAGATGTTTCCACCCTTTCTCCCAATATGCCCACCCTCATATTTCAAATCCTCCTATCGTCCAACACGATATTCTTTACTTTTCTGTTTTGGGTGGTTGCAGTTTTGGCCGTCCTTCACGGGGATCATTGAGCGATGCGACGGGATGCGACCACTTTTAATGGGTTGAAAGGAGATCCCAGACTTGTTCGCTTTGGATGGATTTTTTTTAGGTGTTAATCCATTTAAAATAAAATTTTTCAGCACAATATTTAAGTTTATCCATTTTAAAAAACACACCAATGTACTGCAAAAGTTTAAAATTACTTGAGCGAACAAGTTATGCTTGGCATACGAACAACGACGTGTACGCGCAGACGGAAACTTAAACTTTCGCCGATTGAAATTCCATCTCTGGGCAGGGAATTTCACCCTCTCGTGCAATCATCTTAAATGAAATTAATGACCAAACAATAAACCGAATTAACTGATGCTATTATTTTCGTGAAAAAAAGGTTCATCTGGTGGTATGAAAATAAATTTTGGGATTTCAATTAATAAATAATAGTGCAAATGCTGATTTTTCCCAAATTTAACATTGTAAAAGTATTGTCAATTTTGTTCACCTGTTATAAACGATATTGGTTTCGACATGTCTTATATGACTAATTTTCATTATATTATTTCTGTTACTTAAAAAGTCGAGGAAAAATTCCGATCAAATGAGTGGCAGCAACCCGATTCACCGGCACGCTTGGAAATCATCTGTTGGAAAAACCGAGCAGGGAACTGGAGCGGGGTACAGTGAAATGAGGAATTCCAATTTCCAACACTAAAAACACAGTCCTGTATTTTAAACGGAAATAATGCGGATCTGCATAAAACAGACAGCCAAGCGCACGGGGCATTGAACCCCAAGATCCAAAACTTGGCTACTGGGAATGCAAAAGAAGGAAGTCTTGGGAGAACACAACAATACTCTCTTGGGGGTACCAGGAAAGGGAAAAAATGAGCTAGAGAAACAGAATCCTCAATTTGGACCAAAACCGCCCTTGGAGGACCAAAACCACAGTCGAGGGCAAACCAGGAATGGATCCGAAACAAACACGGGGAATACTGGGAAACCGTAGAATTAGCATGGAAAAACCATAAGGGTCCATCCAAAAACGAAAAGAATTTTAAAAAAGTAGAAAAGACTTTATAATGGTGGGTAAAGGGCACGTGGGACCCCCTACACAAGATAGGCCATACATTGGGGCCCAAGTTCGGTTGGGCGGGGAGGAAGAAACGCCCTATATCATTGCAAATGAAGCATTGATTACAAAAGACAGGCTTATTTCAGCCGACAAAAATCAACCAACCAATCTCAAGGTTATACAGACTTGTAGAAGGAACATGACTAATGGGAAGAGGTATAAAAGATAATGGGATATTGGCACAAAAAGCCCACGAGGCTGTCCTGCCTTCGATAGTGAATCAAGACGGCTCCAAGGGAAAGGAGAAGACCTGTTGAATTGCATTTTTTTTTGCCATTTTACAAGGAATTTACGTATTAATGTTTTTTTGGCATACCAGTCAAACGTGTTTGGACCGCCAAGTTTGTAGTTTTCGGCGTTTTAGTCGCAAACATCTGATAATATTTTAAACCTAAAAACATGGGGACATGGAATGATAGGATTTAATTAAAATATGACCAGTACTTTTAAAGATAGGCCCGTGGACAAAAAATTATTGCTATTTTTTTTATCTAAAATTATCTTTATCTTTTCCAGGTCAGGAAACTTACCCTGGTGTTCATCAGACTACACAAGTTGGACTAGGGAAACTTTTTGGGTTGGGGAGACCCATTTAACGGAACAAATTTCATAATTGCCTGACATTTTTCAAACGATCCAGAAACAAAAAATTGCATAAATTTGGGGGCTGCAGAACTACCTAAAAGAGACAACTACGGAAATAACCTCAAACCAGTTGTAGCATTTATTGGGATGACTGCGCCCCCAGGACGCAGGATGGGACATGCCGGGCTTTATTTCTGGAGGAAAAGGAAAAGCTAAGGATAAAGTAATGCCTTAGAAAGTCGGGGGTAAGCCTGATCCAGTAAAATTGGTGTGACACTTCTGGAAGAAATGAAACTTTACATTTGCTTTATTAGATATTTGTTAATATACAAAGTATGGGTTAAAAACTATTTTTATTTTTCTACTAGTCTCTGTGGCAAATACATTTATTCCTCCTTCCTAGAGCCTTTATATGCTATAGGCTACTCCAGTTCTTCAAAATAAGGGTTTGTGGGAAGACGTTTAAATCCGAGGCATTTTTTATAGCATGAAATTTCTTCAAATTTGAAAACGAATGCAAACTAGAAGCCAAATCTGGTAAATAAAAAGCTCGAAGTTAATTTTTGCCCATGACGATTTATGGCAAGATGATTTCCTGAACAGAACTAAAGCGGAGTTTCGGTAAATATTTTCGTTCAACTGGTCAAACTGTTAGATCAGTATTAAAATGAAAGTTCTTCTTTTTGAAAAAAAAGAAAAAGGGCCAAAAAGGTTTATTGAACTGAGGCCGCCTTGCTTTTTATATGTGCCGCTTCTCGCACGTGTCTGTAAAAATAATCCATGTAAAAGCAAAGGTGACCGAAAGTAAAATCAAACCTTTTTGGCTACTTTTATGTTTTTCTTTTTGTCTTCAAAGGGCACCAATTTTCATTCTAATACTGATCCTTTATTTCTAATACTCAAAATGTATGTTTTTTTTTATCAAGATAGTCTATAAAACTAATGCTTCTAGCATTCCAAAAAATTGTTGTCATAACCTTTTCTGGGGCCAATGAAATTGCCTTTGCTGGCTTCGGAATTCGTTCGCCCATCGCTGTCCCACTGTTTTGATTGTTGATTTGTCTCCAGCGTAAAGTGGTGAATCCAAGGTTTATCGACTCTAACAAATCGGCCAGGAAATTCAATTAAAAAATGATTAAATAGTGTTAAACACCCGGATGGTCAGCGGCATTTGCTTTGGAGTAAGCAATCGGGCATCCACGAGCGAATAGGCAGTTAAAATTGGTAAGTTCGCTTTATTGATATGCTTACACCCGGTGAAACCTCTTCGCCGCCTATTTAAAACAAAGAACTTTCTACAATTTTTAGAATTGGGGACTGCAGGACGCGGGGAAAGTGCGTTTAAAGTCTGCAACTGTTTTAACGATGAAAGATAAAGGTAGGTTTGTAGAAAAAATTTCGAGGACATAAGTTTCCAATTCTAGACACTATAGGAATGAAAGAACTAACAAATGTAAAAAAGGAGTTTTGAGTAGCATAAGCTGCTGAGGAGGAATTATATTGGCCTGCTCCTCGAAGCAGGAGCAGTAAAAATACCTATAAACGAAAATCCACAAGCTTCTCTGTAAGAGTGCTATGATTATTAAACCCCCCTTCAGTAGATAAGCTATACCAGTACGGCCGCAAAATCCATCATTTTCCCATGTATTTCTTATGGGAGAATTTTCAGGTCCGATTTAGATTTTACTTCCGGTCTAGCACCAAGTGCCAAGCGGCCGCCCAGCTAAATAATGGCCACATCCAACGTTGCTTGACTTTAGATTATGACGCTGACCAAGATTATGAAATATGAACTCATCAGGAGACCTCGAGTAATATTGGAAATAAATAAAAAAGTCCTGAAGGATTTGGAGGATTCGAACCGTGACTAGGATCGAAAATCTGGAACTCTACCACTGAGCTATAAGAGAATATTAAATATAAAGGTGAAATGAATGTATAGGATCCTGAGTATTACGCCAGCACACGTGAGTATCATATTAATGGGGAAAATAGTAGTAATAAGGTCGTTTAACTGTCATTAATAATATTGGTAAACAATGTATGGTTGTATAACGCCCGAGGAACTAATAAAAAAATTAAAAAAAAAGTCCGCACCCAGCAGGATTTGAACCAGGTATAAGTGTATAGTAGGGAGAATATGACAGTTTTGCATCCTCCGTCCTCCGGAGGAGCTTATTATCTTAATATCTCTGACGTAATTAAATATTTAGGAATCTTGTGTGACGCGTTATTTAGGGCGTGGCCAATACTATCTGTCAAATGTCAAATGTCACCTGTCAAAAACTGCGGGACCCTGTTCTTTAGTCCTGTGTTAATACCCCGATGATGACTGTGTTTTTAAATATAGAAACGTTGTTTATAGAACATATACATTTAATTATTAAAAGTATAGCCACTACCGAATTATTACGTAACAACACACATGGCGTTAGTTAAAAAACCCAGATGATGATGATACTGGTTAAATATAGAAACGTTGAAGCGTATGTTAAATAAAAAGTAGAGGCTCGAACCAGGAAAAATAGACCTAATTATACCGTAGTAATATATAGTGTTAGTTAAAACCCCGATGATGAGGATGTTTAAATAAGTAAAACGTTGTTTAATAAGTACTTAGTGTAAATATACATGCAAAAATATCTAAAATAATAATTAAAAACGCATTCCAAGTTACCGGGTAATCAGCGGTATAAAATCAAATAAAATTAGCTGACTCAAACAAGCTCATAGCGCTCGGTTAATATCTTAAGAAATAAGGTTGCTACCCCTAGAAATTTTATATTAAATATGTTTCTTAACCCATAATACACAACCAGGTTAAAAATTATACAAATCGGATTGATAGAAATATTTTATATCTGGGTTTTAAGTCTAACAAATAACAGGAGCTAAAAATTAGCAACTAATACAATTAAAAGTGTAAATTATGAGGCAAATACACCAAAAAATCTTTTTTATTCCAATTCAGGATGTTAAAACATACGTATTTGTCGTTTAAATTTAATATACCATAAAGCCCTTTGGTAACACTATGTATATCTTTTTTATTTAATATTCGATTGAAATAATTTATTTTTATTCTAATTCAGTATGTTAAAACATACTTATTTGATGTTTAAATTTAATATTATCTTAAAGCCTTTTTGGCAACACTATATATAACTTTTTACTTATTAACAGATTTAGATAATTGTTTTTATTCAATTCAGGATGTTAAAACATACATATTTGATGTTTAAATTTAATATAAGCATAAGCCTTTTTGGAACACTATGTATAACTTTTTTATTTATCAACAGATTTAAATAATTTTTTTATTCTAACTCAAGATGCTAAAACATACATGGTCAAATTTAATATTGGTATAAAGTCCTTTTGTCATCACTACGTATAACTTCTTTTTTATTTATCATACGATTGAAATAATTGGTTTTTAAATAAATTCTAATTTTTCTCCACCCTCTATCAAATTATAGACTTTCGGTCAAAATAGCTAAGTCTTAATTAAAAACATTTATACAATTTAACAACTTAACTTATACAGCGTTTTAACTAAGATTAAAGTACAAACTATAGCTTTAAATATTCTTTTAAGTAAATCATTAGTAGTTTAATTTAAGGAAGTATACGTTTCAATAAATAGTTAGACAAATCATTACTATTAGAATTTTAACGGTAAACATGTAATACAGGAGTTACGGAATAGATGTTTCACTAATTGTTTGAAGGTCAGAAGAGCTTTGTTTAACTGTATATTTTGGAAAATAAATAAACAAGATGCAATCATACAAAATTTTTATCTCTCTACCATAAATGCGTTTCCAACTCAAAGAATATTACGAGTATTAAACTGGCATTTTCATAAAATAAATGCAATGGGAAATTAGAAGTTTATTCGCTTATTTCCAAATAACAGCACTGTTTTTCAAATAACGGCACTGTATTTTTAAATAACAGCACTGTATTTCCAAATAACAGCACTGTTTTTTCCAAATAACAGCACTGTTTTTTAAATAACAGCCCTGTATTTTCAAATAAGCCCCTGTTTTTCCAAATAACAGCCCTGTATTTTAAATAACAGCCCTGTATTTTCCAATAACAGCCCTGTATTTTAAATAACAGCACTGTATTTTCAAATAACAGCCCTGTATTTTCAAATAAAGCTGTATTTTAAATAACAACCCTGTTTTTCCAAATAACAGCGCTGTTTTTCTGTTTTTTATGTTTTAAACTTATGTTTTTTATGTTTTAAACTTATGTTTTTTATGTTTAAAACTCATGTTTTTTATGTTTTAAACTTATGTTTTTTATGTTTTAAACTTATGTTTTTTATGATATTTTTAAATGACGTCATCGTGGCTTCTTACAACTGTCTTGTGATTGGTTGAAGTCAAAAGGATTATAATTTATTCATATCAGATAAGTTTGATATGTAAATGAAATTTTTCAACGTCCCGGACCCCTTAGGGGGGAACCTTTTTTTTCGGGAACGGGGGACGGGACATCTGTTTTTTGACGTCATCGTGGTTTGTCTCTTTTTTTCTTTAAGGGGTTATCTTTCTTCCTTCCTCCTTTCTCGCGTCGCTAGCGACCCAGACGACCCCAAAAACTGCCGGTTTGTTGATTGATGACGATGTTTTTTCCCTCGATGGTCGGGTATCGAACACACGATGATAACATCGATGTTGCTTTTAACATCGATATTTTTTGCAAAAGGGAAAAATGTTACAATGTTTTAAAAAAAAATAATCTTAAGGATATACTTTTTCATTTTTTTTTTGTGTCTTTCTTTGTTATCTTAAGTTTTTGGAAAGACATAAAGGTTTTGCCCATTTGTTTATAAATAAAAATTTAATTTAATGTTATATAAGATTCAAAAGTATTTTTAAAAAGTACAAAAATTTTAAACATAGTTTAAAACTGCCTTAAGCGAACTGAATCTCGCATTTTATTTTACTTATTATGGAATGTTTATAAAAACTAAGACTTTATTATTAAATTAATTTATTAACAAAATTAATATAATCATATTATTGAATTATGTATTAATTAATTTAATATAATTAATATTATTATTTATTGGAAAAAAATAAGTACCACCCTTATAATAAATTTTTTCTTAATTCCAACCCCAAAAGACATAGTTGGGCTCTTTTGGCGGCTTTAGTTGGCGGTACTTGGATTAATAATCAATAGAAGAACAAACCATTACCTGGTTAGAAAACACGATTTATGTTCGATAAGACCATCGATGGATGTTTGATGTTGCCTCGATTTTAAATCGATGTTTGGCTTAATTAATCCTGTATATAGTTAGAAATAAAACCTAATTACAAGAAGTGTATATCCAATAAGTTAAAAGTATTTTAAGAAGTAGACTTAACTTTTTCCTGTGTGACCCATATGATATGTTGTGGGACACGATGGCTTCCATTATATTATTTTGGTAAAAAACAATCTAGGACTTAATCCAAAAAGCCCTCTATTATATTTAGTTTAGATTTAAGAAATCAATTAATCAAAGAACTTCACGAAGAGTGATGGCAAAAGCATTTGGAGTTATTGATCAATCCTATTTCAAAAGCTAAATTATTGATTTTTTAACTTTCCTTCGTTGCTCGATAGATGCCATATAAACCTGCAATAAACAACTGAATATATATTTTTATAAATTTTATTTTTTACATTAATAATATAAACCAAAACTAAAGTTTTAAATTTTCCATATGCAACTGATATTTTGAAAGTGTAGGTTTCTTTTAACCTAAACCAATGAAGCCAGCGCAGCGTATTAAAAAAATCAGACAAAATGGTGAATGCGCAAGACAAAAACTTTAATAATTTTTTTTTTTACCTGAAAATACTACATTTTCAACTCTGTGTAAAATACAGTAAATATGACATTTTCAGAACAGCGCACAAATTTTTTTCCCGATCCCTTTTTTCCGTGCGCTTATACAAAAATCCATCCATGGAAACTGTTCATAACAACGATTTATTTATTAATGACACACTTTATTTTCTGTCAGTGAAAATTATGCCATGTTCAAAAAATGAATTCAGATTTGGAAGAAAATCCGGATATTCCCGATATTATATTACAACAAGCGGCAGAAGTGAGTGCAGATTTATTACCAGTGAAATCCAGGTTGAGATATGAACATGAATATCACATTTTTTCCGAATGGCGGACTCAGAAAAGAATCAAAATTGTTAGTGACGATATTCTCTTAGTTTATTTTTTTGAACAAGCCAAAATTATGAAGTCATCCACCTTATTGAGTAGATTCTCCATGTTAAAGAGTTGTTTGGCAATAAAAGAAAATACTCACAACCAATATCCAAACACTATCGCTTTTTTGAAACGACAAGCTGTAGAATATGTACCAAAGAAATCCAAGGTTTTTACATCAGAACAAGTAACAAATTTTTATGTGAAGCTTCAGATGGACAATATCTACTAGCAAAAGAATTTTAGGTTTTTTTTGGCATCTTTGGCGTTTCCTTGTCGTGTTCTTACGAGATGGAAAAACTCACAGGTCAAGAAGTTTTACCATTACCAATGAAAATTGCAAATTCAATCCCTGTACACTTTACCGTAAATACGCAGATCTCCGCCCTAAAAATATGTTGGGTGCCATACTATCGGTGGTATTCCAAAACTTGTTGCAAAATACTTAAAACGGAGGATGGCTTTCTTCCAATGTAGCAGAAGGATATATTGAGGAGTCCATGCAAAGAAAAATTGAAGTATCCCAAAAGTTTTTTAGGCCTTGTAACTTGGAAACTACAAAATCTGTAACAGTCAATCAAGAGAACCAAAACATACACGAACACTTCGCTTTAACATCTTTAGTTCAACAAAAAGAAATACAAAAGGGATTGAGCTTCAACAATAATACGAATTGTACATTAAATATACCAATTAATCATAACGGTTCCGTCCAAAGTTAATTTCCTTAGATTTAATTAGCTTGTATTTTTTTTTTGTTAATTTGTTTTACTGTATTAAAAATAAAAATAAATAATCGCAATTTTCTTAAATCATTTTTTGCGATGTTTTTTGTTTATGTTGTTTTCAGGTACCTAAGTATAATAAAAAATATCGTTCATTACACGTCCAGAAATGGATTTTTCCGTTCTTGCATGACTTCCCCTGTGGAAAAGTCGTCATTTCCGTACTGGTAATGAAATATACTATTTCATAAATGTACAGGGTTATTCAACGGGAACTAAATAGTACCATATTTGTAGCTTTCCCCGTACTAAAAAAAATAGCTATGTTTTTCCTATAGAATAAAAGAATATATAATATATAGATTAAAAAATATATAAAGTAGAAAATAATTAGTTATAGTAAATTGTCTTGCTATTACGTACGTGTATATTCAAGGAGTTTTCGCGCGTTAACTTGTTTATTATGTCTTAAAGAAAAGCGGAATGCTCTTCCGAATAATTCAGCGGGTCTGAAAGTACGGGGTCCGGCAAAATGTATTACCTATTTTGTTTCTTTAATATAAAAAAATGTATCGAGTATTCACTATGGCGATATTTTTATTTGGAAAAGTAGGCTTTGGAGAGTTTATTAAAATTGTTGATAGTTGTCAAAAACCGCTTGGTTAACAGAACATCGCATTTTTTGTGTCGAAAATTTATTGAATATATTCCATTATAGCCGTTCAAAGGTGTTTTCGACGTCAATTTAATGACCGACAGTGTCCGCAGCGGAAGACCATTACAGTTTGGAATCGTAAATGGACGACAGGAGGATCCGTTTTAGACAAGAAGTCAAGTGGGCTGCCAAGATCTGCCTGCAATGCACTGAACGAAACAGAGTTAGAAATGCAATTATCGCTAGTCCCAAAAAATCTGTTGTTAAACATGCTACTGTTTTAAATTTATCTGAGCGAAGTACACGAAGAATGTTAAAAAAATGAATTTTCACCCATACAAGTTCGCAACTGTTCAAGAAATAAAAACAAATATTGCCAATGAAATCCACGCTATTTCTAGGCAAGTTCTTCAAAATGTAATGAGAAAATTTATGAACCAGTTAGAAGAATGTATTGAAGAGGGTGGCGGTTATTTGCGGACACCATATCAAAGCATAATAAACTCCCATCTTTTTGTTTAAGAATGCATGTTCCTTTGTTTGTTTTTTAAAGTTAATAAATTTTTATAAGAATTTAAAATGGGTTGTTCATTTTGCCGGACCCTTGTATTAGCATAAGCAACTTTCGCGTCAATTACCATTATTGTTGTTACTTAAAACGACTACGTAATCCTTTTAATTAAAACGTATCAAAAAAACTGCTACGCTTTCAAAAACGAAATAATAAATAAGATGTCCCATTAAGGAAACGATAATTTTATGTAGCATTTTTTTTTAATTTAAATTATCTCAAGATCTACGAAAATGATTAACAGGACAGCTAATTTACTTGTTTTCTTTTGTAAAATATGAGGAAACCCACAAATATTGCACTGTTCAGTTCTCATTGTATATCCCCTTACTATATACAGTATGTCCGCGGATGCGGTTAACAAGAGGACAAATGGACCAAAAATTGAAAGATACGAAAAGTCTTCTTGATTTTAAAAAATATGAACCACAATAAGAAAATAGATTTTTAGCATTTTTGTGACGCCCTGTATGATTAAAATCTATTTTCTCATTGTGGTTCATATTTTTTTGACAAGCAGAATTTTTTATCAAGAATGACTTTATTTCGTATCTTTCAATTTTTGGTTCATTTGTCCTCTTGTTAACCGCATTCGCGGACATACAAAAATGTTTATTTTTTAATTTTTTTCAAAATTCAAATTTTTGTTCAGTAAGTTAGGAATCAGGTTAAGAAGTAAGTTTGGAGCAAGTTTTTTATTTATTATTTTACGTTAAAAGGCCAAAAAATGACTGTTTGCTCTTGTTCGATTTTATGTTTTTGCATTTTTGTGACGCCCTGTATGATAAAAATCTATTTTCTCGTTGTAGTTCATATTTTTTTGACAAGCAAAATTTTTTATCAAGAATTACTTTTTTTCGTATCTTTTAATTTTTGGACCATTTGTCCTCTTGTTAACCGCATCCGCGGACATACTGTATATTATCACAATCTTATCTCAACTCAAGATAACACCAGGATTTTCTTGCAAATAACATGGCAACACCGCGATTAAAGTCCAACATCAACACACATAACCTTTGAAAAGCTCTAAAATGTACTGTTTATCGTTGACTTAACTCATTTCCGTGTTAGTTAATAATTATTTCGTGTAAAATTTAGTGGAAATGTATTTTTTTAAATAATAATTTGTAATAATATACACAAAAATAAAAATAATGTTACGGACAAGTGCCACTACGACGAATCGTAGAATTCAAGCATTGATCAAAATAGTAAATGGGGCAAAGCCGGAAAACGTAGTATTGAATAGTGTGCGGGCATATGTTACAACGGATAATGTTGCGATAGGCGAAATTGTTAAGGATGTAGCAACAGCAAGGAGTCCTGAGTTGGTGCCAAGATTATATTGTAAGTATTAAGCACGCAATTTTTGGTAATTGTCTCGAAAGTTGCTCCTCTCCGATTTTTACCAAATTTAGTATACCGGGTTTTTTGGGGCGCTGATTACGAATCTAAAAAATATTTTTTCGGCAACGTTTCGTTTTCGAGATATTCATCATCAAAGTTAAAACTCGAACTAACCTTATTTTCACTATATTCCCCCTTTTTTTTGTACACAATTCTTAATTTTTTCACTAAAGTGGCAGACAATATTTTATAAACACCTTTAAAAACCTTGTATTTTTATTTATTTTACACCTTCTTTTTATTAAATTGCGAAGCTTCACTTTCAAGCGAAGCGGCCATGTTTACTAAATAACTCACTGGTGTATACATGGTTGCGGCCACGTTGAGGCGTGTGAAAGTGGAGGTTTGCAATTAAATGGAAAAAAGGTCTAAAATAAATATAAAAACAAGTTTTTAAAAGGTGTTTGTAAAATATTGTGCGCCAATTTAGTGTAGAAATCAAGAATTCTGTGCAAAAATAAGGAGAAATAGTATAAATAAGGTTAGTTTGATTTTCAACTTTGATGATAAATATCTCGAAATTGAAACGTTGCCAATTTTTTTAGATTTGTAATCAGCGCCCCAAAAAACCCCCGTATACAAATTTGGTCAAAATCGGAGAAAGGCAACTTTCGAGAAAATTACCCTATTTATTTTCGAGGAATAACCAACAGGAAACAAAAAGTAATTCATGTATTTTTTTGTTTTTTTGCTAACAGACCAACAGACTCTACAGACAAGACAACGTAACAATTGTACTTAAAAAACAGACAAAACAAAACTAGTTTTGTGTACAAGTTAAAATAAACACCGTACTACTATGATCATTACCATTTAAATAAACATTTAATAAAGTGAAGTTTACAAACGGTCCCCTAGAACACCAGCGCCATCTTAATTTACTGCAATTTGAGAGCCATTTTTGTAAACCAGAGATAGTGCTTCTTATCTTTAGGCTCCATGCTCGGCAACAAATAACAAATTTTTGCAAGGTAATCACAACATACCGTATCACAGTGGTATCACAGCATAACTAACAAAGAGCAGCACGATTTCATTAATTGGCGGAAAAATACGGTCATTTTCCTTGCGCAGGTTCAGCCGCCATTTTGCTGGAATATGATCTGTCTTCTTTATTTGAATTGGAATGGTTTCGTGTGCATTTCTTTCGTGTTTTGTGCATGGTTACCTTGCAAAAATTATTATGCAGTTCTGCTTGTTTTTCTAAGCCCTCTTGTTATTTTCTTTTGCACAGTGCAGCAAGGCATTTACTTTTTTTATGTATTAAAATTAAATAATAAATTAGGTAAACAAAACATTAAAATTTTATTTTCTATGTTGATTTTGCCCCTTACAATGGGAAAATTTCTCGCAACGAATGGCACTGCTCTTAGACAGTTCAATATTCAACATATGGTTTCCTTACGCAGGAGGAAATGGCGGCCCTTTAATGAGCAATTCGTTGCCAATGCGCGGCCCTTGTTATAAACTTTATCCTCGTGAATAATAGCCATCATTATATGCTTGTTAAATTAAACAGAAAATGTATTTTTTTAACTTTTTTATTGTTAGATAATCATGACCTTCCCCAAACCACTCTCCACCATCTGAGATGGATGATGCAAAAAGACCTTCTAGGCCAAGATGTCTTCCTTATTGGTCCCCCAGGTCCAAGGAAAAGAGTTCTAGCGATGCAGTATTTGGAGTTAACAAATAGGGAACATGAATACGTAGCTTTAAGTAGAGATACTACGGAAAGTGACCTTAAACAGAGAAGAGAGATTGTTGAAGGAACCGCTAAGTATTTTGATCAGGTTAGATTTTTTTTAACAGAAATGTTTTACAAATATACACAGTCTCTTATATATCATCAATTTAATATAAACAATTTCAAATCCGTAAATGCTTTAGAAATAAGTCTTAACATATACCGTCTTTCTGAAGTATTGTAATAAATCCCCAATATTTCAGCTTTGACAAGTAAGAAGACGTTTAGTTATTTAGAAATTTAAATTAAAAGTTATAATAATTAAAACACGGAAATCTTTTAATTTTAGGTATCTCTAAATTTGAAATAAAGGGTAATTCTGAGTTTTAATTCCAGTTTAAAGGATCCTGCACTGATTACATCAAAAACCGGCAGCGGTGAAATTTTTGAAGGGTGTATTATGTTAAGAGTTCCACCCTTACTGATAATATTTTCAAAAAAATTTGGGGGTCACCGGTCATATTTGTGTCTTAGGGCTGCCTAAAGATATGCCACTGGAAAATATAAACCAAAAAAATTATTTTATTACTTTACCTACTTCAGATTAATTTAAAAAAAACTTGAATTTTTGTTTTAATTTTTCTTTTTTTTTTTTTTAACTCATCTTTAATATTTTTGTATTTGCACCCTTTTCCTGGTGTATGATTTGGACCACCCTGTAGATACTTAACGGACCGGCAAACTCCAAAACATAATTCTATTCTCTGAAGTTATGTTTTTTAAGCAAATAACCCAAATTACCACATTTTATTCGTATTTTTTTTTAATTTGCTGGAAGTAAAGTACTATAACGTGATTTTTATATTTTTCTGTAGCGTATCTTTAGGAAGCCCTAACTTAAAAATATGACCGATGACTCCCCAAATTTTTGTGAAAATAGTATTTATAGGAATAAAACTCTAACATACTACTCAAGTAGCATTTAGTAGAAGTTTTCGTAAATATTGCAGCAATGCAATTTATTACACTATATTTCAGATTTCGTGTCACCATTTTGTCAAGAAAATAACTTTTGGATGTTACACGTTACAGTGTTGTCGATGTGATGATTAAATATTACTTTTGGGTATAATTGCTACTAACTATCACAAAACATTTCACAGATGTCGGTTTTCAATGTAATTAGTGCGGGGTCCTTTATATTTTTAAATTAAGAGGTTATGTTAAATACAACTTTTGTTCGAAATTCATCAAACGTATTCAAAGTGCGGATATCAGTCTCTGCTTTTAGATACGGGACATTAAAACAAGTAAGACATCCGTTATTCGACATGCACAATTCCAGAAAGTTTTTTTTTTAATTTTAATACCTCGATAATAAATTAAAACCCCTTTGCTTAAAACTTTTTTAGGGAATAAAGAGATTTTGTATTTCGTGCAAATTTTTATTTAAAACAACTAGAAGCTGATATAACCATCATCAGTCATTCGTAAAATGCTGGAGTCGAGAATTTGAGAAAAAAAACATGTGGACTTAACTATCACATTGTTACATAAAATAAAAAAAAAAGTCAAACAACAGTGAGTTATGTTACATTTTCCTTATAAAAGGGTAATTTTTTTAAAGGTAAAACAATATAAATTTTTGTGAAAGACGAACATGTTCACATGTTCTTCTTTCCACAAAATGGTATACTTGTGTAGTCTTTTTTCAAAAATTCACCCTTTTATAAGGAAAAATTTAACACAACGCACTGTTGTTTTGACTTTTATTTTATTTTATGTAATAATGTGATAGTTTACTAAAGTCCTACTACATGTTTTGTTTGCTCAAATTGACGACGAATAGTACTGATGATGGTTATACCAAAAGCGCTCTTCTAGGATTGTTTCAAATAAAATTTGCACGAAATACAAAATCTCTTCATTTCCTAAATTCTTACGTGCACACAGCCACAACCAAGTTTCATTTAAAACTTTTTTGACCACCCTGTATATTTTCGTATTTTTAAGAGTGCAGTTAAAGCAGCTATTGAAGGGAGAATTCTTGTACTGGAAGGAGTGGAAAAAGCCGAAAGAAATGTGTTACCAGTATTAAATAATTTATTAGAAAATAGAGAAATGCACCTGGAAGATGGAAGGTTACTGATACCTGCAGAGAGATATGATAAACTGTTAGAGGTAAGCCATTTATAAATGTTATTATTAATGAAATAACGTTATGATACTAAAGTGACAAAGGCCACGTTTAAAGACGTATAATAGATCAAGCCATATCTGTCAGAGAACAAGAGTTGGCAGCACAGGCCTCCAAAAAGCACTACAATACTATCTCCTCCTTTACCTGTGTAACAAAAATGGTACACCCATACGAAATCAGTCTCGTAGGTATTTTAGGAAATAACTAGGACTTTTTGTGGCAACTCTACAAACTTTATGTCATCCGTCATCCGTCAACTGTCATTGAGTTGATTTAGTCGATTTAGTTTTGCAAATAACGATGTGATATGTTTTGTCCTGTTACCGGTTTACATTTTTGCTAAATTGATGGTTTTAGACTGTCCTGGAAGAAATTTTGTGTATTTGTGCCACCCGGTGCAGTTTCGGCTACTTAACCTTTTTAGGTTTGACAAAATCGCAATGGAAAATCCCTTGTGTCTGGTCTTGCATGAGTGTAGGATATTTGTATATTTTTGCAAGAATTCTTTGATGCATATAACAATAAACCGGATATGCATTTTAAAAAGGCCCAGAACATTAAGTAAACAAAAACTGAGAAAAAAATAAAAAATGCTTATAATTTTTAAAGTTTTAGACACAAAAAATGTTTTGTAATTAAATTTTCTACAAGAGGTATTGGCAATTATCGCAAAATCCATTAAGCTTGTTGCAAAATACTAATAAAAAAAAACACGCAAAACCGTGTTTTTTGCATAATCTTTTTAAATCCCTTAAATTTCTCCGAGGTCCTCTGTATTCGGCCAGAAAAAACTTTATGTGTGTGTGTGTGTGTGTGTGTGTGTGTGTGTGTGTGTGTGTGTGTGTGTGTGTTGCTAATTTAACGGCCGTGTGATTCAATTCGATTAAATGATCTAAATTATATTTTTTTTTTTAACTTGCCGGGCTTTCAGATATATTACGTTCAGTTTTTTTTTGGTCTAAAATTAAAAAAAAATCTATTTATGTTATAAAATTTATCGACACAGGACATGTGGTGGTACTTACATAAAACGAAAATTTTACATATTAAAAATTATATTAGACTTTTTTTCGCAATGACAGAAATATGAAAATTTAAAGTAAACAAAAAGTTGATAATAAAAATTCATACATTTTAAATTTGGACAAAACTAAATTTTGGTAAAATTTTACTTTACGGACACTACGCCGATTTTCATGAATTTTAGCATGGGGTTTTTTAGGGCGCTGATCGGAATCTAAAATTAGTTTTTTTCCGGCAACCTCTGGTTTTTGAGTTATAAGGCCTCCAAGTGAACTAACCTCAAAATTCTCCCTTCTTGAACTGATTACCAACAAATGGGAACATACACTGATTAGGCACTTATATATTAAACCAATACACTAAAATTTACAATAATTTATTGTCTATTTTAAGTAAAAATTATCCCAAATGAATCCACTTTTTTGTACGTTTTGAGAACATATATGATGTATAACTGGTTGCCTGATTTATAATTAAGTTGTCAAGATATAAAAAACTGAATTTATTTGAGGTGTTTTTTACTAAAAATAAGCAATAAACTTTTGTAAATTTTAGTGTATTCGTTTCTTATATAAGTGCCCAATAAGTGTATGTTCCATTTTGGTGATAATTAGTTTCAAGAAGGAGGAATTTTGGAAAAATGTTTATTTTGAGGTTAGTTCACTTGGAGGCCTTATAACTCAAAAACCAGAGGTTGCCGGAAAAAACTAATTTTAGATTCGTGATCAGCGCCCTAAAAAACCCCCGTATGCAAAAATTCATGAAAATCGGCGTGGTGTCCGTAAAGTAAAATTTTACCTTAATTTTTTACTAATTCAAATAGTAACAACAATAACACATTTATTAATATTTAATTGTTACTTTATTTATATTTTTTATAAATATCCTTACAAAAAAAATTTGAATTTTTAAAAATAATTATTACCTGTTAAAAATATCCTAAATTGCATATACATGACAATGTCAATCATAAAAAAACAAATATTTATAAGTTTCAGAGTCAAATTTTAGTATAAAAATTATCCCTATTTTCTTCTATAATTTTTTATATTTTTATCCAAGTCTTTTATTTTTAATAATCAAACTTAAACTTTAAAAAATTTATATTTAAACTCATAAATAGATATGTATTTTTTAGAGCCTAAGAAAAAAGAATTTAATTGATTCGAAAGGTCGACAAGCTGTAAAAGTTGACAGGCGTGTACGGCAAATCTAGAAACAATAGCAAAAAATAAATTGTCGTATTATTATTTATATTTTACTAGTAAAATTTATTTATTTTTTTCATTTATTTAAACAATAGTTTGACAGCCTAATGAAATTTGTTTCATAACCCTAAAACCTAATTTTTTTTAGCAATTTAGATTTTTTGTTAATAATTCTTTTTTATGGTATATATTTTGTTTGTTTTAGAAACATGGATTAAATGAATTAGAAAAATGGAAGTTAGTCAGAGTTGACGAGAACTTTCGGGTGATCGCTTTAGGATTGCCAGTGCCAAAGTAAGTTTCTCGTAAAATATTTTTCGCCATCTGTTATTAGAAGTATTATTAATTTCTTTTTTATGGTTTAGATATAGAGGCAATCCGCTCGATCCTCCTTTACGATCTCGCTTTCAGGCCCGAGATGTCACTAACTATACTTATCAGGTAAGTAAGTAAGAGATTGTGTGGTTTTATGCATTTATTCTAGAACAGTTTCCTAAAAATATCATTAAAAAAATTAAATTACAAGAATTGAATTAGGATGGAATTTTTTTTCCTAAATGACTTGTCTGTAGTCTCAAATAAGTGTATGGGAAATTGGTGAAAATCATGCTTGTAGGTATGTTGCCTAGAAACAGCTTTAATGCATTTTGATGGTTATAGCCCGGGCTAGATAAAAAAAAGTGAAAAAAAGTTAAGCAGATATTTGAAAGTTTAAAACTGACGGAGGGTCTTTCTAATGTCAAATGCATAAAAGATACAGCCAGATAAGCGTTGTTTTTTTATATAGACAATGGGAAAATCCCGTAGTTTATTTTCAAAATAAACGGTAAATTGGATATTTCAAAGCATGAGAATACCTTTAATTTTAATTTTTATGAATTAAAATTGATAATCAATAAGCCCAATATGGGTTTTTTTAGCAGTATTAAATAAATGTTTATAACTACTGCAATAATTAATATAAATGGCTTAAAAGTTGTGAGAATGAGGGATTCATTGGTATCAATAAGTGTGCCAAATTTTAGCCAGTTCGGTTTAAAAGTTTATAAAAAAAGCTAATTGTTTATCCCAGAGAAGAATTATTTAAACAACTGCTTAGAAAATGATCCCAGAACAGTTTTTAAAAGTGAAATGGATTTTTGAAGGCTTTAACTTTAAGAATTTATACAAAAAATTAATTATTTATTTCAAAATTGTTGTTAAAAATGCCGTTAAAAAATAGCTATTTTTATAGTTATAAACATTTAAAATAACTTTAAATGAAATAAATAAAATATTATAACAAAATAAACACAAATAAAATAAATATAAATGATAGAAAAACTTGAATGCATAATTTTTACAACTTATTAGAAAGAATTTTATTAGGAATGTAACTACTAATTAATTTTATTATAAATTGTTTAAATAATTTTATTTTAAAACATAAATTAGTTTATTAAAGTAAGAGCAAAATTAAATAATTTATTGTTAATTTATTGTTAATTTATTGTTATTTTATAGTAATTTAATTTTGAAGGATACAACATACTAATTTTTACGGGATTTCCCGATTTTCCAGCGCGATAAAAATATGTCAGATGTCATTATTTCGACTAGTTACCCCAAGTTAAAGGTTCTACGATGCGTTGAAGGTGAGATACTGCAAACATTTACAGCGCGCTCCGATTTAAGGTCTGATTTCAAAAAAATAATAAAGCTGATTCCTCCACCACCTTGCCCAGAAATACTTGTGCGAGTACCTTCACTTTAGGTGGCTATTTTTCAAAGACCTTTTCACTAATAGTAAAATTATAAAAACAGCCGTAAAATTAAAATTTTGTTAAAAATCGTAAAAAATTTCTATTCTTAATGTTTATAAGCAAAGGAGATATTTTTTTATTTTTTTTTATTTTGGCTTTTATTATTCTTAGAAGTTTTTTTTTAATATGCGTTTTTAAACCACCTTTTTTGATCAACTTGTTAAAAAAATATATTAAAAAATAAGGAAGTTATTCTAAATGTTTATAACTATAAAAAGGGCTATTTTTAAACGGCATTTTTAACAACAATTTTGAACTAAATAATGGATTTTTTGTATAAATTCTTAAAGGTAAAGCCTTTAAGAATCAATTTTACTTTTGAAAACTGTTTTAGGATCCGATTTGGCTGAAATTTTGCACACTTATTAATATCAATGATGCCCTGATTCTTACAAATTTTTTGCCATTTACAATAGTTCTTGCATTAGTTATAAAAATTAATTAATATTGCTAAAAGCCCCATATTGGGCTTTCTAGCAATATTTTTGTTTATAGGTTTTAATTAAAAATAAATAAAATTAAAGATTTTTTGTTCTTTAAAATCTTCAATTTACCGTTTATTTTTTAAATTTAATTGTAAAATTAAACAACCAAAAACTGAGTTTCGGGATTTTCCCATTGTTTATAAAAAAACAACACATCACATATCTAGCTGTATCTTTTTATGTATTTGTCATTAGAAAGATTCCCCCCTTTCCCTTTAAAACCGATATTGCTAAACTTTTTTACACATACATTTTTGCTCCACAGCCCGGGCTATTATTTGGCAAAAGAGTTTGTAAACATCATACTTAAATGCAGGATTTTTATTTTTTTTGAAATATACAGGGTATTTCTTAATTATATGAAAGTATGTATGGGTGTCATACTACATGAATAATTTAGATAGTATGCTTTATAACATGGTCCAAAAATATTCCCTTGGCAAAATTCATGGCGTTAAAATTTAAGAATAAAGAAAGATACCTTTATATTTCCTAAACTCATTAAGATATTTTAGTGATGATTAGTATGTAGTGTCACTTAAAAAGTTGATATTTTTTAAGACAGAAATATTACAAATTGTTTTAAAAATTATTTGTTTAATTTTTTTAAATAACTATTTTCTTGACTTTTTTCTAAATGCGCCTTTTTTACATTTACTTTAAAGGCACCCTGTATAATACGGTTGGTTATACTGAAACAACTTCATCTCTGACTATAATTTTTTTTAAATTAAATTTTTTAATTTATTAATTAAAAATCATTTATATAATTAAAAATATCAAAAAACAGTTAAAGAAAAATAACAATTCCCATTAAACAAACATTCTGGCAACACCTTAAGCCTCTAAAACATAGAAAAAAAATGCTGACTTAATAAAAATTACAAGAAATTATCCTTAAAATCTTATTTCTAAAATAGAGACACCTTACTACTTATAATACTACTATCACAATCCATAGACCTCTTTCTTAAATTCGGCATAAAAATATGCAACTGCCTCTTCGCTGTATTTACTTGTTTTTCTTTCTCTTCCACCATTTTTTCGCAATCTCTCTCATTACCAATGTTTG
>JAHBCN010008779.1:0-37419 GCA_019359885.1 Listronotus oregonensis | reverse complement strand
GCATACCTATTTGGTTTTTGGGAAAAAATGCGACGCAATTCTTCAAATAACCGAAAACGTTTTAATGCCATATTTCCAGGAACTGGAAAAGTTATTGATTTTTTTTTTAATACATATGTTTAACAAACTTTATTTTTTAGTGGGGGAAAAAATCAGTCCGAACTCTCTGGAATATTCCACCCAAGGTCTCGTTGATGGTCTGAAAATATAACATTTCGCAATACCATCGTCTCATATCTTTTTTAAAAAGAAGTCGAAAGGATACGCCCCGAAAGAAGTCTAAAGTTTTGGAAGGAGAACAAATATTAAAATTTATTAAGAAGGCTCTGATGATATCTTTGGTACACAAAAGTCATTTTTGGTAATGGGTGTTTTGGAGGTTTAAGAGAGATGAGTTGTTCAAATGACCATTGATGACTGAAGATAAGGAAAGGGGCAGTTTTTTTTGGTTATAAGGACCGAAACTAAAACTGGTAACAATTGCATATACGGTTTTCTGCTATTTTTGGGTTTTATGAATTTTTAATAAAATTAATTTAAAAAATATCCTTTGGGATAGCAAATATACTACCGGAGAAGAGAAATTGTGTTTAATTTTTGTTTTTCAACCAAATAAACTTACTGGATCTTGGGTGAATTTGAGTGCTGGGCGGGGTAAAACTATAAATTGATAATTATTTTATTTTAAAAATAACACACAGAAACAGAAATCTATTGACAAAATACGCAATGGAAAAACAACTTTTAATTTAAATTTAAAATATAGGGTTGAAATAAATCTAATATCTGATAACACATTCTTTTTTACATTGTCAAATTCAAAATAGTATCAACACTGTTTCCCGGGCTTAATTTTCGGCCATCAAATTTTGATATTCTTTTGTCTAAAAAAATTATAAAAAAAAGCTGCTTTGCTTCAAAACAACCATGACCGACTAGGGGCTCGAGTTTGTCTAACGTTCATGGTTAATTTTGGTAGTTAAACCCTTTTCTTTTTTCAATTATATTTCAGACGAAATCGGAAAAGTATTCGAAAAGACCCTGATTTGGCAACACTGCACGCTGACGTTCCTTGCAAATGGGGGAGTTTTCGCATTATATAAGAAAATCAATGGTAATTTTAAATTTTAAAATTTAAAAATAAAAATATTAAAACACAAAATTTTCTTTCTCCGGTAGTATATTTCAATCCAAGGACACTGGAATATGATATAAAAAAATTTTTTACCATATAACCCAAAAAATAGAAAAAAAAACCGTATATTAATAATTCCTAAAACTTCAACTTCAAAAGTTTTACTATCTTAAAAAAGATTTAGGCGCTTTAAATTTAATAAAAAGTACACAACTTTAAAGGACCAGCTGGAATAAAGGAGTGAAGATTCTTTCTTACCTTATAAAAAGGGCCCCGATGTATGGTGCCCAATCCCATTGAATACCATAGGAAGCGTCCCAACATTGACCCAAAAAATTTTTTAAAACTGGAAAAAAATTTGCAAAAATTACACCGGCCACTGTTTGCGTCCGAAATCGTCAACTTTACTTGTTGAGGCAGGTGCTTGGGGTTTGAAACGCTAAAACAACAGGGGGAAAGGGAAAAAAGCTCTTCAGTAGCTGAAGGATATATAAAAGAAAGTTTTTCATCCAAAACAAAGTAGCCAAAATGATTGCCAATTCAGTTAATTCCGGGGTTTAAATTTCCCGTATCGACTATTGAAAATTCTTTAAGGACTGTTCTTTTTAACAAAATAGCGTTAGTGCTACCACCGCTGCTACCATTACAAAAAACACCGACCATTCTATGGGGGATCAGCTACATTTTCCGGGACATTTCTAAAATTGAATTTTTATTTTGGAAATAAAGTTTAATTTTTAGTATTGTTTAAAGAAAAAATTATTTTTTGTATAAACTTGATCTTTATTGTAAGAGAAATAAAATTGGATAAGCAATAAAATTTTCCATATTAGCGCATTAGGGCATTATAACGGGCATTATCATAATGCCCGCTTATAATGCCCTGAAATAGCAGGTATTATTGCTATCATAACATATTCCGTTTCTAAGGTATTATAGATCAATAATAGATAGGTAAAACATAAAACTATTGATGTCCGACTGGTATATTATTTTACAAATAATAATATTATGTCAAAGTCAGTTAAATACGAAATATTACCCTAGGGCGTTATTAAAAAAAATAACGCCCTAGGGCCTACAAATTTACCAATAAATTAACAATAAATTATTTTCATTTAAGCATTTATTACGAAAATACAAACAACTTACACAAGTCACTTATCATAATAAAAATTATTGGTAAAATTTTACTTTACGGACACCACGCCGATTTTCATGAATTTTTGCATCCGGGGGTTTTTTGGGGCGCTGATCACGAATCTAAAATTACTTTTTTCCGCAACCTCTGATTTTTGGGTTATGAGGCCTCCAAGTAAACTAACCTCAAAATTCTCCCTTCTTGAAACTGATTATTAACAAATGAGAACATACACTAATTAGTCACTTATATATTAAACAAATACACTGAAATTTACAATAATTTATTGTCTATTTTAAATAAAAATTATCTTAAATGAATCCACTTTTCTGTACCTTGTAAGAAAATATGTAATGTATAACTGGTTGCCTGATTTATAATTAAGTTGTCAAGATATAAAAGACTGGATTTATTTGGGGTGTTTTTTACTAAAAATAAGCAATGAACTTTTGTAAATTTTAGTGTATTCGTTTAATTTATAAGTGCCCAATCAGTGTAAGTTCCATTTTGGTGATAATCAGTTTCAAGAAGGAGGAATTTTGGAAAAATGTTCATTTTAAGGTTAGTCCACTTGGATGCCTCATAACTCAAAAACCAGAGGTTGCCGGAAAAAATTAATTTTAGATTCGTGATCAGCGCCCCAAAAAACCCCCGTATGCAAAAATTCCTGAAAATCGGCATGATGTCCGTAAAGTAAAATTTTACATTTTTTAAAGTAAAACGTACAATTTTCAAACTGACCGGAAAATTCCACATTTCCATACCCCACCGCAGTTGCTGTTTTACTTGAAGTAATACTTTTCCCAACTACAAGGGAAGCATTAGCCAATTTTGAGCTTTCACTATCATCCACGTACCCTCGTGCTACCGAAGAACTCTTTCCAGCCTCCTAACCTCATTAAGCTCTCGGAACTACCCTCCCGCATCCAGAATAATTGTTGCCGCTGTACGTCTAAACAATAACCTGTGTACGCCTTAGCATCAGGTAACCAAATATTGCAATTAAAGGTATATTTCCAAATGTATTTTTACCTATGGCTGCACAGTACATCGTTCATCACGATAGCACAAAAAAACCTATCAATAGGTGCACTTTTAGGTCGCAAAGACACATAGTCCCGAATTAACTTTGTTGCGCACATTTCACTGTCATCAATAGTTCAAAAAGCTCCTTGCTTGCCCATTTTTACTTTATGGAATGTCAATAAATATATGCTGACCCATATCACGCACATCGGAAAACTTTTCACAGGCTCGTCTCTTCCGCAAGCTCCGAATACACCTATCACTAACTTTATCTGCCAAATATTTTTCAGTCTGCGCTTCTTTCAAAAAAGTTATAACTTGTTCGCGAGTCAGAACCTTCGACTTTTTAGGCTGATAATTTCTCCCAAGTTGCTTTAGGAACTGTTGCAGAGAAATCAACTTTTCATTACTTCTTATCTTCTTATGAACTATTAATTCTTTACGTTACATTGAAAACTTTGTCCAAAGGGAATTCGGAGAATATGACTCTGAAAAATCTTGAAAATAATCCATTAAAACGGTTTTGTCCACACGGTCCACGCAGTGTTCCGTCAGCAAGGCCTCAAAATGGAAATATTCTCTCTCGTAAATCCGCCTAGTTTTTTCTGGCACAAGCGCATGCTCGCCAAGCCATTTTAGGGAGATGGGTATTTTCCACTACTTCGGACATATTTATGCCTCAATCGCAAAATTATTTTTTATGTGCGGTTATGTTTAGATACTATTTTCTCTTAACTCGACTCATATTTTAAAAATTCGTTACAGCAGAGGCATAGATTATTTCTTTACCTTTAACATGGTGTACAATTTATGCCATTTAAGTGAAAAATAGTTACCGAAAAACGTTATCTCCTGTAGGCTTGCATTCGGAAACAACATCGCCTCGATACACCGAATTTGGAAGAGCCTAAACCTAAATAAAATATAATATTTTTAATGCGGCTATACGAAAATTGTGGCAGTGGGAGTTTGTTAGTCTCCGCCCACCGTCTCCGCGTCCTTTCGCCCGACCCTTAAGGTGTAGCGTAAATGCACTCTTAAGAATATTAATTACTATTGTATATTTGGCTAACAGTAATAATGAAATTCAAGATAATATTAATTATGATTATTGGTTGCAACATAATAAACTAGCTTTTAATTTAAATAAATTGGCCTACATGATTATCAGCAAACAGCAAATAAGAGAAAATATACCTTATATATCATTTAAAAATAAAAAAATATATATTTTACTGTAATATATTTTTTTAGGAATTTATATTTATGATAATTAAAATTTTAGAAAACACATAAAATATCTTTAAAATTATCTATTACTTTTAATGGGAATTTTGATTTAATTTCGGGATAATTTACCATTAAAAAAAACTATTTATTATAGTTTAGTACACTTTAAATTGTAATATTTCATTTCAATATGGGGTTCAACAAACTCAAGAATATTGACACCTTTAAAAAGACTTCAAAATAAGATTATTAAATATATTTATAAATTATCATACTTTTGACGAAAAATAATATTATATAAGCCAAATTATTATTTTAATATTAATTATATATACAAATTAAAAACATGTATGTATATAAATTCATTGCCTGAAATTAAAAGACAAAAAATCATATATCATACTTAAGAATATTATTAACATAATATAGGCATAATATTAAATAAACAGATTTATTACAAACAATTCAAATCAAAAATAATTTTGAAATAAGAACAATACTGCATAAAGGAATAAAAATTATAATAATTAACCAATAAAAATTAAAAAAATTAAAAAATTATCACTGTTTAAAATAAATATAAAAAATTATTTAAAATTAATTTGACTGTTTTATTAACGAGTTTTTGTTACAGTTAATTATTGGTTTTTTTGTTATTATATCATATAGTAAACTGAATAGTTGTTTGGGAATTAAATAAAAAAATAAAAAAAAAGACTTTCTGAATTCTTATCTTGAGGACTCTGTAAGCAACGAACATGGGAAACGGTTTCCAAGAATTTTCCGCCATGGAAAAACGATATTAAGGCAAATGGAGTGTCACTGTTCTTCTGATTATTTCTAGACGTTGTTAAGGGATAATTCAGAAACGAAATATCGCCGTAAAACCTTAAGAACAACATTTTGAGGTAAATTGGGAATAATAATATTATATAGTAATATTCAAGTAAAAAGCAAAGTCTTATAGCAAAAAAAACCATGGGCAATAAAAAAAATATAAATCCATTTTCGTCTTTTTTAGTAATTTTTACCTAATAGTATCTTATTTTGTTCATGTTACAATTTTTTTTTGTTTACCATGATTATTCTACTAACTCTGAAATATATGTAGCAGTATTTAAGACATCAAACAAGAAAATAAACTAGATGAAAAAAAAATGACTTACCCAAACTAATTAAAATTTTCTGTCACAAGTTTCCCTAAGAAAATAATGAGGTTAGTGGCGACGGTGCACCCGCGACACCAGACAAAAGGGCAGGAAATAAAGAAAGGGAGACAAACCGCCAGCGGCTGATCTGGGACCGCATGGCACACTGTGACGAATTTGCGCAATGTGTGCAACGGGGTGCTATTAGGGGTGAAGTTAATTGATTAACCAATAGATAAAAATCAACAACTTTTTCCAGTTTTATTTTCAAAATAGAAAAAGCTTAATCTGCTTTTGGTTTGATATACTCGGTGGTAATCATGTTTTTGCTGAAAACCCTTTAAAAAGGAGTGTGAAAAGCCTAAAAAAAAATATATAAATAAGTAAAATGTAAAGAAAATTAAGGAAAAATGCAGTTTTTTATTAAATCGCCAATAATTTTGTATTGGTCGTAATAAAAATTTAGAAGGACAAAAATTTTGTAATTAAATTTCCTAAAAAGAAAGCATCGGTAAGACATAGCAAACTGTATTATGTTTTTATAGTTTGTTTTCTTTTCTGGAAATATTAATTTAAATGAAAAATTACTGGGCTTTTCGGAAACAAAGATATTTTTATATAATTTTAGAAAATTAAACCTAACGCAAACTACTTTACCTGTAAAATACATAAACGGGCAAGCCTAGCCACACCAACACCAACGCCGAGACAAGAGAGCATAAGCAGCACTCCAGTATACATTCGTCGAAAGGAAGGTGGCACGGAAATCGAAACCTAAATGACAAACATAAGTTCAACCGACTAACAAAGCAGTTAAAATCAGCTCTACAAGAAATACACAATGCTACATTTGACAATTACATCATTAGCTTATCAAAAGAGGACCACACAATATGAAAAGCAACAAAACAGTTTAAAAGGCCAATAGTGCACACTCTACCAATCCTACGAGAAGATGGTAACTGGGGAAAATCTGATCATGAAAAAGCTACAAGTTTTGCTGAATATCTAGCACAAATCTTTTAGGAACATCAACTAGATAATAGTGACGAAGAAAACCAAATTAAGACTTTTTCAGATATCCCTTGCCCTATGGCACTACCAATCAAAACATTCAGTCCACGAGAGATGAAACAAGAAATAGCAAAAACTAGTAATCACACAGCACCTGGATTTGACCTAATAACTGCAAAAGTACTAAAAGCCAAAGCTGCCAAAGAAGGCACTAGTTTTTTCTAACATACATTTACAATAGGATGCTGAGGCTAACATACTTTCCAGTTATGTGGAAATTTGCCCAAATAATTATGATCCTTAAACAAGGTAAACCACCAAACATTCTGTTTGGTGGAATATCTCATACCGGCCAATTAGTCTCCTGCCCATAATGTCCAAAATATTTGAAAGGCTTTTACTTAAAAAAATAAAAGAATACACTAACTTAGATTTAGAGATACCTGCTTATCAATTTGGCTTTCGTGAAATGAACTCCACAACACAACAAATTCACAGAATTGTAAATAAAATCCATACAAGTTTTAAAGAAAAATACTACACTTCAGCATTCCTAGATGAAAAAAGCATTTGACAGAGTCTGGCATGTCGACATCCCATATAAACTTAAACATACCCTTTCCAACTCCCTATTACCTGATCCTAAAGTCCACCTTGAAGATCGTTACTTCCAAGTAAAACTGAATACAGAAACTTCAACATACTTTCCATGAGGCAGGAGTTCCTCAGGATAGCGTGCTGGGCCCCCACCTATACCATATTCACTGCAGATATCCCTACCACAAACACAACACTGATGGCAACATTTGGATGACACTGCTATAATATTCGCCAACGAAAACCCTATCGCTGCAACTGACTGCTTGCTTAATCAATTAGAAACCTGGCTCATGAAATGAAAAGTGAAAATAGATGAGACCAAATGTGGTAACGTTTACAAACCGAACAGAAGAATGTCCTCCAGTAAAATACTTGGGCCTAATTCTTGACCAAAAACTAACACGAAAACCTCATATACAAACCAAAAAAGCCCAAATAAATATTAAAATCTGGCAAATAAATTGGCTTTTAGGAAGAAAATCAAAACTTGCTATGGAAAACAAACTCTTACTGTACAAATGTATAATAAAACCTATATGGACCTATGAAATCCAGCTGTAGGGATGCTTGAGACCATCAAATATCAAGATTATGCAAAGAGTACAATCAAAAATTCTAAGAACAATATTTAATGCTCTCTGGTATGTAAGCAACAAGACACTTCATGATGACTAAGCTATACCAATGGTAGAAGAAGAAATACATAGAAATATAAGACAGTACCTAAACGGATTACCAGACCACCCTAATTCTGAAGCAGGCAGCTATACACTCCCCCGGAGGTTGAAAACTCTGGCCAACAGGCTTGTTAGACTAGTCATTATATAATATTATGTAACTAACCAAAGGAATGTTGTCACTGGGCAACTTCTCCCGCATGTAATAAACATTCATAACATTTACTTGTATTAAAAGAAAAATTATTTGGCCTTTCTCCAGAATAGAGATTTTTATATATTATTTTAAAAAATTATACTTTTTTTTTATTTTATTTATTTATTTTTTTTTTGAGATTATTATGGAGAGCTAGTCTGCTCTCGCAATAATAGTAACAAAAAACATGAAAAGACATAAAAAGGTTTAATTCTTTATAAAATTGATTTGTTTTAAGTACTATAAAAATAATTATTTTTATGAAATTATATAAAAATGGAAAATAAACTTACTTGAAAACATTGGCAACCCGTTATAAGATATATATGTTATTTCAAATTTATTGGTTATTGACGGACGGATGTAGCACATAAATTATTTGATTATATTACTTAAAACAGATAAGAAACTAAAAAATTGTGTTTTGTTAACTGACATTGACTTCTGACATGACTTTTTAAAAAAGTCAATAACCAATAAATTTGAAATAACATATATATCTTATAACGGGTTGCCAATGTTTTCAAGTTAGTTTATTTTCCATTTTTATATAATTTCATAAAAATAATTATTTTATTATAGTACTTAAAAAAAATCAATTTTATAAAGAATTAAACCTTTTTATGTCTTTTCATGTTTTTTGTTACTATTATTGCGAGAGCAGACTAGCTCTCCATAATAATATCTAAAAAATTAAAAAAAAAGTATAATTTCTAAAATAATATATAAAAATCTTTATTCTGGAGAAAAGCCAAATAATTTTTCTTTTAATATAATATTCCCAGAAATCAAAATAAACTATAAAAATTTACTTGTATTAATGGAAACTGATTGTAAATTTGCATGATTAATTAAAAAAAAACTTTAAAAACCGCTTTTGGCAGAATAGAATCTAACAATGTCAAAAATTTTTTGAATAATTACTAATAATATTTAAAGTTTTATGGCAACCAAAAACAACCTACTTAAATCCAAGCTTAAATGCTCAAACTAAAGGTGAATTTACACTGTGCAAGTAGCTGCAGAATAAACACCAAATGTCAACGCAAAACGTCAGGAAATAGAAATTTATGCTTTAAAAAAAAACTCATTCCCAAAAAATTCCTGTTAGTTTTTTTTAGATCTTGAATATAACCTGCTGCTCATGTGTTATGTTTTCTGAGTTACTTGAGAATTTTTTTCTTGCGTGGCCTATTTTTAACAAAACACTCTAGTACCATAAATAACTATAAAACTTGACGAAAATTTAATTTCAATCCCTTTTAGTACTATATTATCCTGTAAAAGTTTCTTGCTCTTACTTCAAGAATGCATTAGAATAGTGCTAATTTTTGCAGGTAAAAGTTAGATTAAGGAAGAAACTTTATTACCACCGCATTCAGCCCACGCGAACTAGCCATTAAGACAAAACTTTCACAAACTTCAAATTAAAATGGGTCGGCTTAAAAATAATTTGACGATTGAGGAGGTTGATCGAAAACACCATTAATATTGATGGTTTTGTGAATTCACTTGTATTAACTTTTACAAATTTGTGCTAAAGGCATTCTATAAACGATGCGTGTGTACAAATACTTACTTTTATGTTTATTTTAACTGTTATAATGAATTTAACTGTACCAGGTTATCCAACGAGGATTTGACAGGTTGCTCTCTTATCTTTTTTTGAGGCATCTCCTCTGAGTTGAAGCCGTAAAAATACGTATAGAAAACCGACAGCTCATCGATGGGCAAGAGGAGGAAGCTCTTTTGTGAGCGTCGGATCATAAGACCAACAGCTCTTCTTTGAATGGAATCAAGAATGCTACAAGTTGTAGGAGACGCCATTCCCCAGACATGAAAACAATATTGTAAAGAGGGTCTGGTTTGGGATACATACAGAGTATATATATTGGAAAAAGAGAAATACTCTTTGGATCGAAAGAGAAATCCAAGCTTTTTTTGAAGCAACTAAAGTTGTTTTCAAAAGTAACGCCGACCAGATTAAATGACTCTTTGTTTTGCAGATCTTGGCCTCTTATATGTAACGGATGAGCGTTGGCAGACTTTTTTTGCGACAGAGAGCACGACTGTGTTTTGGAGGCATTAAACTGAATAAGATTTTCGGTGTCCAATCCAAGATAAGTTTAAGGTCTTGTAAGAGAGACATCCGCATTGACCTACGCTTGGTTTCGATATCAGACTTATTGACTGGCTTGGGAAATTAAATATTAGAGTTAGGGGTACTATTGTCAGCAAAACTATAAATGGGATTGATTGTGGACGAGAGAAGATCGTTGATGTGTAGAAGAAACAGAGTGGATGCCACTACTGAGCCCTGGAGTACCCCAGTATTAATTTGGTAGAAGCTGGAGGAATGACCATCTACAATGACTTATATACGTCGATTAGAAAGGAAACTGGAGAGCCAAGAACAAAACTTAGGTAAAAGACCGTAAAGAAGGAAGTTTGTTAAGAAGCCCATCATGCCAGACCTGATCAAAAGCTTTATGTATGTCAAGAGCAATGATCTAGGATTTAACAAAAAACTGAAGGGACTTGTTCCAGTTGTGTGGAAAAGAAAGAAGATCAGCTGTGGATCTTCTGTGTCGGTATCCATACTGTCTGTCATGTAAGATCTTGTATTTTTCCAAATATTTTAAGATTTGGGAATTAATGAATTTTTCCATTACCTTACAAACAACTGCTGCACACTTGCAGCTTTCCAGCTCTTCGGAAAAATGCCCGTGTCGTAAGAGATTTAAAAGAGGCGAGAATAAGCAAGCTCGGGAGCACATTTTTTTAAGGCGATTGCTGGTATGCCATCCAGCCCAGACGATTTTTTAGCATTACGAGAAGAAAGGATACGCTTGATCTGTTTGACTTTAAAATTGATATCGGATATTTTATGAGGAACAGGGACAACTGTTGGAAGTGGGAGATTAATGGGAGGATCAAGGGGAGAATTGGCAGCAAATTGCATGGCAAAGAGGTTGGCTTTTCCTTTAGAGGTAGAAAAAATTTTAACTTCAAAGATTATTGGTGGAAAAAAAATTGTGCAGCAGTTTTGACTAAAGTTTTTGGCAAAGAACCAGAAGGCTTTAGTGCCATTCGTGCAAGAGAGGATTTTATCTTTTATCCGATTTTTAAAACGGTCTTTGGCTTCTGAAATAGTCTAATTATACTGATTTCTTGCTTCGATGCTAGCCTGTCGATTTTTGAAACTAAAACTAGGGTTTTGGAGAAACTTTTTGTGGGCTTTTATAAAAAAAGGAAATGAAAAAAATTCAAAGTTTGTAGGGGGCCGTTACCCCCCAGGTAGACCTTCACTTTTATGTTTAGGGGTCCTTCAAGGACAATTACACACATTGTGTGTCTAGTGCCTCAAGAACTTACTTAAAATTGTTTTTTATAAATAGGAATAAATTAAGGAACTGTGGTCAGAATAATAAATACATTTAACAGTGGTAAAGTTTTAGAACTCATTTTCAATAAAATTAAAAATTAATTTTACATTGGCATGTCAGCCACAATGGGATTTCGTGTAAATTGCCCGCCTAACAAGAATTCGATGTAACGTGTTTGAATTGAATTTCAAATAAAGGGTATTTATCTGATTGTTTGCTTTTAGAAGTTGTAAAATAAGGGGTGGCAGACTCGGGTAAAATTAACTTTGAAATCTATTTTATGCTGTTCAATGGGATTTTACTTAAACACAAATTATAGTTTAAAAAAACACGCTTTTGTAGCAAACAGAGTTTATGTTACAATGATAGAGAGTCCAATAAATCAATTATGACTAGTTTATTTGGAATAGGATGACAATAAAAATTAAGTTATTACCAAAATAATATAATTATACTAGTAAAAAAGCGTGGGGACCAATTTACCATATTTTCATAATAACTCAAATTTTGTAGATAGCTACCACTAAAATAATTGTAATATTTAATATTAAGCACGCCATTTAATTACCAAAAAAAGTTGTCTACCAGAATTTACAAAAAACCTGGTTAAATCTACCAAGAAAACTAGAAATCTTGTAACTGTGGCAACGTTGGTCACACGTGCCTACCTCGTGTCGTCAGAAGTCGTTTTGGTCTGACGTTAGATTTAAAGGGCCAGGCATGAACTTTAAATGGTACTTACGTTAAAACTAAATTGTTTCGAGGTCTTAATAAAATTTAGTTTGTGAGATCATAATGACTTTCTTTCATTTTTTAATTAAACAATACGACTACTCTTTCCTTTCCATATGAAACAGCAATCTATGGATAAGAAACTCTTAAAGAAGAAGGTAGCAAAATTTGGCAACTCTTTTCAAGTTCTTTGACCTTGCCAAATGATATAGGACTATCATTTTTTTTATTCTTCTTCCCTGGGAGCCGACTTGATATACTACCAAAGGCAGCGCAGTCTCTTGGACTTTTTGTGCCTAATTTCCCATTATTATACCAATCCTGCCATTAGTCTTGTTCCTTCTATAAGGTCCCGTTGTTGTAAATTTCTTGAGCTTTTTCGGTTAAAAAATTCCCTGTGAAAGCTCGTTTTAGGTTGCCCAAATAATGCCTGTATTTGGTTTCCCCTTTTTGGTAGTTCTTGTTCGATCTTTTATGACTAAGCCTCTTCCATGTTTTATTCTACTGATGTTCCCCCAGTATTAATCCTGTTTGTTTCAAATCCATTCCCTAGTTTGCCCTCGTGCGGTGGTTGTGGTCACTCTAAGGGCTGGTTCTGGTCCAAAGTATGGTGTGAATGATCCCTGTTTCGCTGGCTCATCCGCTTTTTTAATACCTTTTATTCCCGAAAGTCCTGGTACCCACAGGAAAGTTACCCTGTTGCGCTCTCTTGGAACTTCCAGTTTTTTTTGGCATTCCCATGTCAGCTTGGACGTTACCTTGGGGTTTACTAGTGCCCCTAGTGATGCCTCACTGTCTGTGATTATGCAGATCCGCTTGTTTTTAT
Organism: Listronotus oregonensis; assembly: GCA_019359885.1. Classification (NCBI taxonomy): domain Eukaryota; kingdom Metazoa; phylum Arthropoda; class Insecta; order Coleoptera; family Curculionidae; genus Listronotus; species Listronotus oregonensis. Next base: position 24,308 of record JAHBCN010008779.1, on the reverse strand, counting down.
AGGCTCTCACTTCCGTTTAAAATACAGAACTGTGTGTTCCTGGTAAAATAGAGAATTGTGAATTCCTTATTTCACTGTACACACCCGCTTCAGTTTTCTGCTCGGTTTTGGATCCATCTGTATACCGGATTATGTCTTTGCTGAGGAGATTGGGTTGTTGCCACTCACTTCGATCTGGAATTTTTACCTGGAACTTTTTGTTAAATGGGTATTGGGAAATCATTTGGTCTGTTTTCACGTCCAGGATGTTGTCATCAACCTGACTTTTTATGTCTTTATGTCTCAAACTAGCGTAGACACTAGATGGTTTTTGTTACAGCCAGAAGTAGCCCAATCTTGCCTCTCCCAAGACATCATTACTCGTAGCTGTGTTTAATATCGACAGTATAATTCCGAGGTTTTAATACAATAAAGTATTTCCATAACATCCTGTGTAACATGCTTAGACTGTTTGTAACAATAAATTTTGTTTAAGGAATGGCATAGAGAGCTGACAAGGAAAGCAACTACAGCCCCAAAAGAGAAAATAGAAAAACTGCTCTCGTGCGCATTTGCTTTGTTAAATCAAGAGACTAAATTCTTGGCGTTGCCCGACTTCCCAATTGACAATTTAACTGTGGCAGCTGAAATATTAGTAAGATGTTTTTACCTCTTATAACTCGTGATTTAACTTAAAATTAACTTTTTTTTTTAGAATCAAAACCCAGAAGCATCTTTGTACGATATTTTTATCGTCTTTACCCTTAAAGTTTTTTTATCTGACAGTATTTCAAATATCGAGACGTTGCTAAAAACGTTTATAGAGATTCCAGATCCTTCGGAAAAAAACAGTCTTAGTTCACAAATTAAAGGATTATTTAAAAATAAGGTATCAAGAAAAAGTAAGTATGTAAAAACCAGCAACGGCCCGTGGTTTGTTCAACCTAATATATACAGGGTGTCCCAAAATATGTGGGCAATCTCTCTGAATCTGATAGAAAACCTAAAAATATTATGACAAGTAATTTAAAAATAAATAATTTATTATTTATAACTGTAATACCACTTTAGATATTTGAATGAAATGTGGTATACATGTTCTATGTATCCATTTATTTTTACAAGTGGCGTTCGTACGAAATTTGACCTGCCTATTTTGGCAGACATTGTTGGTACGGCACTGATTTCTCTTAAAATTAAAATCATTTTTAAAATCCCCAATCATTTCTTAGCAAGGGTAATCACTTGATTTTTTTTTAATGCACGCTTTTCGCTTAAAAAAATAAAAACCGTTTCTCTGCATGATCGTAACAATATCGGTAAAGAATATCGCCAAGCAGAGAAATATCTACATTTAATTTTTCTAGGTGAAACCGTGCGTCGGACTAAAAAAAATTATGAACAGATTTATTTCTTAATTTTAAGTCCGACGTACAGTTTTCACCTAAAAAAAAAATCTATGTATTTCTTTGCATGGTGATATTCTTTAATGATATTGTTATGATCATGCAGAGAAACGGTTTTTATTTTTTTAAGCGAAAACCGTGCATCGGATTAAAAATCAAGTTATCGACTTTGCTAAGAAATGATTATAGAATCAAAAATATTATTTATTTGTGCTGCCAAAATAGGAAAGTCGAATTCTGTACGAACGCCACTGGTGAAAATACAAAAAATGTAGTACACTAAAAAATGCTTTTTGACACGTAGTACATGTACGCCAAATTTCATTAAAATATCTAAAGTGGTGTTATAGATATTAATAATAAATTATTTATCCTTGAAAATTTTACCACCCTGTATCTTAAAGTTAAGATGTTTAGGACATATGTTTATATGAAGTATTTTTCTTAAAATGGACCCAAAATTGCCTTCTTAAATATTGACGTTCAATTAAAATACACCTGTATAATGTAAAAAACTTTACCAACCATAATATTTTATTTCTCGTAAACAGTTTTTTTTATCGATTTCAATCAAGAATACTTTTTTTTAATTAATGGAAAAGCCATCTAAAAATAATATTGTTAAGCCTTTATCATTCAGGGAGTTAAAAAAATTGGTATTATTGTGTCAGAGCTAATCCGTCTCTGGCAAACTAAATGAGTCAGATATGATTTAATGGGTTTATTTTAAAGTAGACTTACCCGTCCCCCTCAAAAAAGATATATTAAAGTACGCCCAGTTTTTAAAAAAGTTTTAAAAAAAAAAACCATTCCCGGGGGGCCCCCTTTTATGTACCTGTTTTTCCGGGGGGGAAGGGTGTAAAAAAAAGTTTATGGGAAATTTTCCCAAATTTTTTTTAGCTTTCATTCTTTTTTCAGAGATTGCCCAAATATTGGGGGGACACCCTGTATATATTTATTAAAACGTTTTAAAAAATCGATTTTTTTTTCTTAGTTATATCAAAAATATTGTTAAAAAAAAAAAAATATTAAAAAAAAAGTTGAGCCTTAATATCATTTTTGGGGATTGTAAATCAAAAATCTCATTTTCCCAAAATTTTAAAAAATAAGAAAACGTTTTTTTTGGAGTTAAAAAAATTTTTAAAAAACCACGTTAGAGATAAATATTTTTAAATGAAAAAAACTATTGGGGGTAAAAATTTTTGGCCTCAAAAAAAAAGGTCTCATACAAATTTTTAATATATTTATTTTAAAAAAAAGTTATTCAACGTTAAATTTTGATTAATATTTATTTTTAAAATTTTTTTCCAAATTTTTTTCCGAGGAACCAAAAACTTTAAAAAAAATTTATTGGTTTTTTTTTAAAAGAGCACTCTTTTTCCTATAATTTATTAAATTTTTTAATTTTTTAGGTGGAAAGTTTTTGGGGAAAAAAACTTTTTTAAAAAGGGTTATTTTACCCTAAAATTAATCATTTTTTTTTTGCAAATTATTAAAACCCCCTGTAAAAATATCAAAACTTAAAAAAAAATTAAAAAAAAATTAAAAATCTAAAAAAAAAATTTCCCCCTTTGAAATTTTCAAAAAAAATTGATGGTTGCTCGGAAAATTAAAAAAAAAAAATTTTATCAATCCAACTTTAAGAAAATAAACCAAAAAAAAAAATTTTAAAAAATTTTTAAAAGCCCTTTTTTTTTAAGCGTTAAATTTTATACAAAAATTTTTAAAATTTTTAAAAATCTTATCTCTAGGTTAGGTTAGGTTAGGTTTAAAGTGAGTGGTTTTTTCCCCCCCTCCCCCGGGGCCGCTCGGTCTATTTTGGCTAAAAACCTTTTTTATTTTTCCCCCCAACAAGATCGACCCCAAAAACCCCAATATCAGATTGGGAAGATTTTTTTAAATCTCCTCTTACTCGTGGGGGCCCCCGGCCCGAGCACAATATGTTTTTTTGGTGTCCCTTCCTGGAAAGTATGACAAACGATTAGATCCTCTTCCCCCTCTCCCGGTAAAAGTGACTTGGTAGCCCCCAACCCCCTTTTAAAAGGAACCCCCAATTTCCCGGTTTTCTCCTATGAAAATGGTTCTATCCTTTTCTGTTTAAAGGGGGGAACCCCCTTTTCCCCCTAAAAGAAGCGTTTTCATTTTGGGGGGTTCCCCTTTTCCGGGGCCCTTTTTTTTTGGGGATAAATTTTCCCCCCTTCCCCGAAAAAACAGGCGCCTGTGACTTTAGGGGCACGGATTTACCCTTTTCCGGTCAGCCCCACCTTTTCACTTTTTCCTATGAAAGTGTTTCTGTCCGCATTCAGTTTGGAGCGGGGGAAAAAGTCCACCAGGGAAAATTTCCCCATTACCGCAGTAAGGCTAGATACTCTGAGAGGTCCCCCCATCTTAAAGGCACCGTTGAAGACACCTGTTTAAGGCACAGGATATCATTCACTCAGCAGCCCCTTTTTAAAACCTTGAGTTAACCCCCTTTTGCCATTTTGAAAAGATCCTACTGGGCCCAACCACGACAACGCCCCCAAAACAGCGGGGGGATTTCATTCTAACGTAAAAAACAAAATTCCAAAGTCAAAAAAGGGGGGTTTGGGGCCCAGACGTCCCCGTGAGCATCCTTTTTCGCATTCGTTGGGGTTTGGGGAAAACGTTTAAATAGGTTTATTTATATTTCGACGCACAAGCGGGGTCCAGTTGTTCGCGGGGGGTGTGTTAATAATGGAAGACGACATGAAATCATGGCGGGTGCATTTATTTTAATGTATAATTTAAAAAAAAAAAAAAGCTCGTAAACGTAGCCTTGGGGCGTTGGTGGGAAACTAATTTTTTTCGCAACAGAAAAATACTTTATTACGCGGTTAGTGACAGATTACAGTTAGATCAATTTCAAAATTTTTTAAAAAAAAAGACAAAAAACTAAAATTCGAATATCGGGGGAGTTTGATAACCCCAAAAAAATTTTTAAAATGGATACAAATTTAGAAAGTCAATATCCCAAAAAAGAACGTCTAAAATGACTTTGCGTTTCTTGGCAACGGAAAAACTCCACAGCAGTTTTTAAAATCTTTTCAGAGTTTTAAAATTTTCCCATCTCTTACATTTTTCCCCGAAGTTTGTAAAAAAATAGGGGAAGTGCTTCGTGAAAGAAACTGGTTAAGCCAGCCACGGGGTTTAAAAAAAACCCCAAAAAAGTGTTCCCATCTTAATTTTTTTGCACCCCCCCAGTACTCGCACATAATAAAAACACGAGAAAAAAATTTCCATTTTTGGCAGTGACACTAGTAATTTTTTGATTTGACATGTCACTGTTAAAGTGTCGGTTTTTTTATTATTAATTTTCATCTGCGGGGGGCATAAAAAAAAAATGGAAACACTTTTTTCAGATAATAAGAAACTGTTGGCTAAAAAGCCCAAACTTGCACATTGGGTACAACTCTTTGTGCTCCTCAAAAAAAATTTTAAATAACTTTTTTTTCAAAAAAAATTGGGGGAGCCAATATTTTACTATTAAAAAATTTCATGTGATTTTCTTTTTACCCCCCGCAGGCAACCCCGGGGATACATATGCATTCATACCTTTTCCATTCCCCAAAGCTGGCCCTAATTTTACTTTTTCCGGCGAAATGACCCCTGAGACTTTATCTTTTTTTGTGCTTCTGCACTACTAAATTTTTCAATATTTAAATTATTCACAAGGCGCCAAGCTTTTTTTTTTTTTTGTTTTGATTATTCTTGGTTCCCCATCCCATTAATATGGAAAAATTTTTCAATTTTCCCAATGAAGAAAAATTTTTTGGGTTACCCCTCCATTTTAAATTTAAAAAACTAATTCGCCCGTTAAAGACATGCATTCGTAGATACTCCCAACACCCCAAACCCCGTTCAAAGGGGACGTTCGCAACCCCCATTAATTTTTTTTGAGCATGGTCGAGACCGACAGCCGGTGGATCGCGCCGAAGTTATTCCCCTAAAAACCCCCACAGCATTTTTATAACCTTTACATTTAAAAGCATTCGCGGTGGATCAGTCGTGCGTCCCCCGGGTTTAAAACCCCACCTTAAAGAACTTTTTTTCCCATGTTTTTTTAAATAGGAAATTGAGATGTACGATGGGCCCCCTTTAATATTAAGAGCTCAAATTTTTTAAATTTTTTTTTACCATCCCCAAAAATTTTTTGCGGTATAACAAAAAAAAAAAATATATCTTTTTTTTGAAACTAAAAAATTTTTTTTAAAATTTTCTAAAGATTTTTTTTTTTTGGAATTTTTTCAAAAGTTTTAAAATTTTTAAATTTCGATTTTTTCAACTGGAATTTTCCCGTTTTTTTAAACATATAATACTTGTTTAAATTTTTTTTTAATTTAATCTGAAGAAAACCCCATATAATTTTTTTATAAAAATAAATGACTTTTTTCCCCCTTTTAAAAAACCCAAAAGAAGACTTTTGTGGAAACAAAAAAATTCAAAAAAAAGTTCTTGTGGATATGTTAAAAAGAAGTTGCAAAATTTGTGTTTTCGGGGGCCAAGTGGTTCTGGTAAAACAATGTTTTTTAAAACAAATGCAACAATGTTAGACCGAAATGAGAACATTTTTCAAGATATGACTCACGGGTTTTAAAAAAGGGAAAAAGGACCACTTTGGAAAAGGGGATACTGTCTGGTTTTTTTCGCCATAAAAAAGCGGCTTTGGGAAAAAAATTTTTTTTGGGGGGGGCATAAATGGGATCCATCCTAGTACTCTTTCGGTACTAAAAGGTGGAAATTTTTTGTTAAACCTTGTAAAAAGGGTAAAACTTTTTTTTTTTTACCTTCTTAGAAAATCCCTTTTTAACCCCCCTTTTGGGTAAAAGAATTTTTAATTTTCCTTAAAGGGAATTTTTTTTTTTTCCCCCTTTCCCCGTTTCCTTCCATCCAACCCCCCCAAACCCGGGGAACCCCGAAAAATCAAATTCCCTTTCCCTTTTTCCCCTTTTTTAAAAGGGGTTTTGCCACCCCCAAAAAAAAGGGGGTTAATCCTTTGAAAAATTTAATAAAAAAGGGGTTTTGGGGGGTTGGGCATTTGGTTTCAAAAAAAAATTTTTTTTAAAATTTTTCCCCCCTTTAAACCTTTGGATTCAAAAATTTTATATTCATTTAAAAAAAAGGAGGTTTTGGCCGGGGAAAGGGATTTTTGGTGGAAAAAATTAACCCTTTTTCCCAAAAACCCCCATTCTTTTGTTAAAAAAAAGGGGAGGAAAACTTTAAAAAAAAAAAAATGGTCCCCCAAAATTTTTTTCGAATTAAGAAAAAAACAAATAATTTAAAAAAAAAATTTTTTTTGGAAAGAACCATTTAAATCTGTAGTTTCCCAAAAAAATAAACAATTTCCCCAAAAAAAAACCTTAAAGGTTTTTGGAAAAAATTTTAAGGAAATTTCCAAAAAGGGGGCCCCCCGGCAGCCTTTTAAATTTTTTAAAAAAAAAAGCAAAAAAACAAAATTTTGCTCTAAAATTTTATTTTAATTTTTGGGAAAAGTTTTTTTGGGAAAAAAAATTACGAAAAAAAAATTTTTAAATCCTACAAAAGGGAAATTAAGGTTTTAAAGGGGCCTTTTTTAAAACCCCAAATTTTTGAAAAATAAAAAAAAGGGGGGGAAAAAAAGCTAAAATTTTTAAAAATTTTTTTGGGGTTTTTTCCCCAAAAAAAAAGGGGGTTTTTTTATTTTTTTTTTCAAGGGAAGATTCAAAAAAAGCGGAGGAAAAGGTTTTCCCCGAGTTTTTGAAAAAAAAGGGAAAATTTTACTGGAAAAAAAGCCCCAAAAAAAATTTTTTTGGGAAATTTGAAAAAATTCTTTAAAAAAATTTAAAAACTTAAAAAACCCTTTTAAAAAATTTTTAAAAATTTTCCGAATTTTCAGGGGTCCAAAAAAAATTTTTTAAAATTTTAAATTTCCAAAAAAAACTAAAGTAATCTTTAAAAAGAAAAAATTCAAAGGGGAAAATTTTTAAAAGGGAAATTTTTAAATTTAAATTTTTTAAAATTAAAAATTCGAAATCACACCACCCAAAAGAAAAAAGGGTTTTTTTTTTACAAAAAAATTTTGGGGAAAAATTTAACAAAGGAAATTTTTTCCCCCCTGGGAATTTTAATCCCCCTTTTAATTTTTAATTAATTTTTAAAAATTTTACATTTTTTCATTAACCCAAATTTAAAATTTTTTTTTCCCTTTTCCTTTTTTTTTTCCTTTCCCAAAAAAACCACGGCGGTTGAAAATTTTTTAATTTTTGAAAAAATCACAAAACCTTAAAAGCCGCTGAAGGAAATTTTCCCCAAGGGAAAAAAGTCTCCTAAATTCCGGTATTTCCCCAAATTTGGAAAAACTTTTTTAATTTTGGAAAAAAATTTTAAAGGTTTTTTTTAATTAGGGAAAAAGGGTTCAAATTTTAAAAAAAAAAAATTTTAGGTCGAAGATGAAAAATTTTTTAAATTAAAAAACTTTTTTTAAAAATTTTTTTCCCAAAAAAATTTTTGAAAAAGGGAAAAAAGGGTTTTTCCAAAAATTTTAAAAGGGGGGATTTTTTTTTTAAAACTTTGGGGAAAAGTTTTAAAAAAAAAACTTTTTTTTTCCCAAAAAAATCCACTTTTTTTAAAATTTATTTTAAAGGGCTTTAATTTTTGGGGGTTTATTTTTAAAAAACCTTTTTCCCAAGGTTTTGCAAAAAAAGACCCTTCTTTATAGAAAATATTTTTTTTAAAAAACTTTTGTTTTATAAAGGATTTAAAAAATTTAAATTTGGTCGGTACATAACCCCGGTTTTTTATAAATTGGGGATATTTTTTAAAACCCCAAAATTTGGTCCCAATTTTAAATTTTAAAAAAAAAAAACCCTTTTTTCCGGGGAAATAAAACGCGGATTTTGTTTCCCAAAAAATTTTTGGGCCAGTTGTTGTTTTTTAAAAACCCCCAAGGAATTGGGAAATATTTGGGACCGCAAAATTTCGCCTGCCCAATTATTCCGAGTGTTCATTTTCCTTCAGGAAATTTCCCCAACTGGTTAAAAAATTTTCCGAAATTTCCCAATTGGCCGGCGGTTTTCCCGGGGCCAAACCCCCGGGAAGTTCCTTTTGGGGATATTTTAAAAAAAAAAGGGGAAAAACCACCCGAAAAAAATTTTAAAAAATATCGAACAAGAAAAGGAAAAAAACCCCCAAAATGTTTTGGGAAAACCCCCAAATTTTTTGGGAGTTGAAAAAAAATTTCCCAACAACATTAAAAAGGCATGGAAAAAAAAAGGGGGAAAATTTTTAAAATTTTGCCCCCGGACAAAATTTTCAAAGAAATAAAAAAACCATTAATTTGTTTTTATTAAAAAACTTTTTTTTTGGGTTTAATTTCCCAAATAAAATTTTTACTCGTTACTGTTTTTTAAAAATTTGGCCTAAGGAAAATTTTTAAAAAAATTTTAAAAACAGAATTTTATTTTTCAAAATGGGGGGGGGTTTGCCAGTAAAAAAATTTTTTTATGGGAATGCGGGAGATTATAGATCTACTACAGAATAAATGCTTCCTTTGTACTGGATCGATTTCCGGACAGAAATTTTATCTTTCAGCAAGATAAAGGGCCCGTTCATACGACCCGGCAAGTCGATGAAGGGGGGGGGAAAAGCGGGTATAAGGCGGCCCCTCCACCGGAGGTTTGTGGTGAGAATAGGACTTTTGATCGTACAAATGTATACGACTGTGGGGCGTCCTTAGAAGACTAGTTTTTTTTTTTTTGTAGACATTTTGTATCGTTTTTTTGCATTTGTGCCGGTTTTTAAAATGGATCTGAAGAATATATATTTTTTTTAAAATTTATACTCAAAAACAAAAAGAAAAAGAAAAAAAAAAGAAAAAATATCCAAATTTTTTTAAATTTTTGGGGGACATCTCTAGCGTATATCTTTACCCCCGCATGCCCCCCATTTTGGGTTTTCCCCTCTTTCACCATGCTTATTTTGCATTTTGCAATTTATATTCTTACCCCGTTTAAAATTTTTAAGAATACTGAAAAAAGTCGTTTAAATTCCCCGACAAACCCCCTTCAAACGGGACTAGTCGCAAGTCGGATGTAGTGGTTAAAATTGTCCGACCAAAGTCGTTTGCAATCGGCCGTTTAACCCCTTTCCATGTTGGGGGATTAGTCGGACAAAAGGGGGAGTTACGCACGACCAGTGGTTTTATAGGGGCTACGCATCCAGTGGACGGCCAGCCAAAAGGGTTTTTTCCGTGGCCCGACTTCCCCGGTTTTTAAAAGTTTTTGGAAAATTTTTGGGGCTTATAATTAAAAAAAAAAAATGGAAAAAAGAGTTTGGCCCCCAAAATATAAACGAATTAAAAGGGTAAAATTTTAGGGGCGTGGAATGAGTTACAAAACCCCACTACGCCGGGGTTTGGCCCCTTGGGGTGCCGGGGGGCTAAACTCTGTCTAAAAAAAATATTAAATTTGTTTGGAAGGCTATTTAAGTGTGTTTAATTTATTAAATTGTTAATTAATTTTTAAAATTTTTGGTTTTTTTAAAAAAAAATTTTTCTTTTCCCCCCGCTTTTTTTATGAATTTAAAGTTTTATTAGGACTTAAGCGGATTTAATTATTGAATAAATTTTCCCCCTTTAAAAAGGGCCCAAAGTTGCTTATTTTTAAAATTTTAGATTAGTTCATGACAGAGAACTTCAGTTATACGATGGTAAACGCCTCATAAGCCATAACCGCTAAAATTTTCCCTTTGATAAAAAAATTAAAACCCTTTCCCCAAAAAAACAACTCCCCGATGCTGGGATTTTCCCCGATTCTTTCCAGATTTCAGAATAGTTGCTGTTGGTGAGCCGCCGAATTTTCCCTGAAAGAAGGAAACTGGATTCCCAGAAATGCTAAGTTTATTTCTATTTCATGAATTGAGAACTCTTAGTATGATAGAGGAAATGCACGTTATTACATCCAAGGTAAAAAAGAAATTTTTTTGGGTTTTTATTGTTTTTGAAAAATTCAATAATTATTTTAATTACATACTTTTTGGGCAAATAGACAATATAATAAAAAAATTTCCTTTTTAAAAAAAAAAAAATTTTTTTTTTTAAAAACCCAAAAAAAAATTTTTAAAATTTAAATTTTTTCCGGGCCCCCTTTTTTTTTTTAAAAAAAAAAAAAAAAGGGTTTTAAAAAAAAAAAATTTTTATAATAAATTTTTTTTAAAAAAAATTTTTAAAAAATTTTAAAAATTTTTTTTTTATTGGGGGGGAAAAAAAATTTTTAAAAAAAAAAAAAAAAAAATTTTTTAAAAAATTTTTTTTTTTTTAAAAAATTTAAAAGGGGTAAAATTTTTTTTAAAAAAATTTTTTTTTAAAAAAAAAAAAAATTTTAAAATTTTTTTTTAAAAAAAAAAAAAAATTTTTTAAAAAATTTTTTTTAAAAAAAAAAATTTTTTTTTTTTAATTTTTTTTAAAAAAAAATTTAAAAAAATTTTTAAAATTTTAAAAAAAAAAAATTTTTTTAAAAAAAAAATTTTTTAAATTTTTTTTTCCTTTTTTTTCCCAAAAAAAAAAAAACCCTTTTTTTAAAAAAAAGGGGGTTTTAAAAAACCCGGTTTAAAAATTTTTTAAAAAAAAATTTTTTAAAAAAAAGAAAAATTTTTAAAATTTTTTTTTTTTTTCTTTTTTTTTAAAAAAAAAAATTTTTTTTTTTTTTCTTAAAAAAATTTTTTTTTAAAAAAATTTTTTTTTTAAAAAAAATTTTTTTTTTGGAAATTTGGGGGAAAAAAAAAAAAAATTTTTTTTACTTTTTAAAAATTTTTTTAAAATTTTTCCCAAAAAAAAAAAAAATTTTTTTTAATTTGGTTTTTGATTTTTTTTGGGAAAAACCTTTTTTTTTTTTGGGGAAAAAAATTTTTTAAAAAAAAAAAGGTTTTTTTAAAAAAAAACCTTTTAAAAAAAAAATTTCCCCCCAAAAAAAACCCCTTATTTAAAATTTTTAAATTAAAGGTTAAAAAATTTTTAAAATTTTTTTTTAAAAAAAAAAAACCCCCCAAATTAAAAAAAAAAATTAAAAAAAAACCCTTTAAAATTTTCCCCCCCCAAAAAAAAAAATTTTTTTGGGGTTTTTTTTTTTTTTTTTTTTAAAAAATTTAAATCCCCCCGGGGGGAAAAAAAGGGGAAAAAAGGGTTCCCTAAAAATTTTTTTGGGGCCCCAAAAATTTTTTAAAATTTTAAGGGCCCCGGGGTTTTGGAAAAAAACCCCAAACCCTTTTAAAAATTTGGAAAAAAAAAAAAATTTTTTTTTTTTAAAAAAACCCCCAAAAAAATTTTTTTTTAAAAAAAAAAAAAACCCAAAATTTTTTTAAAAAAAAAAAGGGGGGGGTTTTTTTTTTTGGCCCGGGGAAATTTTTTAAAAACCCCCTTTTTAAAAAAAAAATTTTTTTTTTTAAAAAAAAATTTTCAAAAAATTTAAAATTTTCCCCTTTAAAATTAAAAAAAAGGGTTTAAAAAAAAAATTTTTTTTATAAAATTTTTAAAAAAAAAAAACCCAAAAAAAATTTAAAAAAAAAAAAAAACCCTTTTTTTTTTTTTTTTAAACAAAATTTTTAAAATTTTTTTTTTAAAACCCTTTAAAAATTTTTTTTTAAAAAAATTTAAAAATTTTTTTTAAAAAATTTAAAAACCCCTTGGGGTTTTTTTTTAAATTTTTCCCCTTTTTTTTTTTAAAAAAAATTTTTTTTTTTTTAAAAAATTTTTAAAAATTTTTTAAAAAAGGTTTTTTTTTTTTAAAAAATTTTTTAAAAAATTTTTTTTTTTTAAAAAAATTTTTTTTCAACCTTAAAAAAATTTTTAAAGGGTTTTTTTTGGGAAAAAAAATTTTTTTTTTTTTACCCTTTCCCCCTTTTTTTTAAAAAATTTTAAAACCTTTTTTTAAAAATTTTTTTTTTTTTAAAAACCCCCCCTTTTTTAAAAAAAAATTTTTCCCGGGCCCGGTTTGGGAAAAAACCCCCCCCAAAAAAAAAAAACCCCCCCCGGGGCCCCCTTTTTTAAACCCCCCAAAAAAAAGGATTAAAAACCCTCCCTTTTTTTAAAAAATTTTTTTTTTTTTTAAAAAAATTAAAAAAAAAAAACCTTTTTTAAAAAAAACCCCCCCCAAAAATTTAAAAAAATTATTTTTTTTTAAAAAATTTTTTTTAAAAAAAAAAAAAAAAAATTTTTAAAATTTTTTTTAAAAAACCCAAAAAAAAAATTTTTTTTTACAAAAAACCCCCCCCTTTTTTTTTTCCCCTTTTTTTGGAACCCAAGGGAAAGGGTTTTTAAAAGGGGGAAAAAAAATTTTAAAAAAAAAAAAAAAAAATTTTTTTTTTTTTTTTTTTCAATTTTTAGGGGGGGAAAAAAAAAAAAAAAAAAAAAAAAAAAAAAAAAATAAAAAGGTTTTTTTTTAAAACCCAAAAAAACCCCCTTTTCCCTTTTTTTTTTTAAAAAAAATTTTAATTTTTTTAAAAAATTTTTTTTTTCCCCAAAAAAAATTTTTTTTAAAAAAAAAATTTTTTTAAAATTTTTTTAAAAAAAATTTTTTTTTTTAAAAAAAAATTTTTTTAAAAAAAAAAAAAAAAAGGGAAAAAAAGGGTTTAAAAATTTTTTTTAACATTTCCCCCTTTTTTTTTTGGGGGAAAAAACCCCAAATTTTTAAAAAAAAAAAAAACCCCCAAAAAATTTTTTTTTTTTTTTTTAAAATTTTTTTTAAAAAAAAAAAAAAGGGGTTTTTTTGGGAAAAAAATTTTTTTTTTTTTTTTTTTTTTTTGGGCCTTTAAAAAATTTTTTTTTTTTTTTTTTTTGAAGTTTTTTTTTTTAAAAAAAATTTTTTTTTAAAAAAATTTTTTTTTAAAAAACCCCCCTTTTTTTTTTTTTTTAAAAAAAAAATTTTTTTTTTTTTTAAAAAAAAAACCCCCACAAAAACCCCCGGGTTTTTAAAATTTTTTTTTTTTAAAAAAATTTTTTTTTTGGTTTTTTTAAATTTTTTTAATTTTTTTTTTTTAAAAAAAAATTTTTTGGGTTTTTCCCCCAAAATTTTTTTTTTTTTTTTTTTTTGGCCCTTTTTTGGGGGGGTTTTTTTTTAAATTTTTTTTTTTAAAATTTTTTTTTTTTTCCTTAAAAGGAAAAAAAAAAAAAAAAAAAAAAAAAAAAATTTTTGGGGGGGTATTTTTGGGGCCATTTTTTTTTTCCCCAAAAAAATTTTTTTTTTTAAAAAAAATTTTAAAATTTAAAAAAAAAAAAGGGTTTAAAAAAAAAATTTTTTTAAAAAAAAGGGGTTTTTTTTTTGTTTTTAAAAAAAAAACCCCCGGGGGGGGCCCCAAATTTTTTTTTTAAATTTTTTTTCCCCGGGTTTTTTTTTTTCCTTTTTTAAAAAAATTTTTTTTAAAAAAAAAAAAAAAAATTTTAAAAAAAATTTATAAAAAAACCCCCCTTTTTAATTTTTTCCCCCCAAAAAAAAAAAAAAAATTTAAAAATTTTTTTTAAAAAAAAAAAGGGAAAAAAAAAAACCCCCCCGGGCCGGGCAATTAAGGCCCCCTTTTTTTTTTTTCCCAAATTTTTTTTGGGAAAAAAAATTTGGGGGAAAAAAAAAAAAAAGGGGAAAAAAATTTTTAAATTTAAAAAAAAAAAAACCAAAGGGGTTTTTTTTTTAAAATTTTTTAAAAAACCCCCCCCAAAAAATTTTAAGGAATTTTTTTAAAATTTTTTAATTTTTAAAAAAAAAAAGGGAAAAAAAAATTTAAAAAAAAGGGAAATTTTTTTTTTTCCCCCCCCTTTTGGGGAAAATTTTAAAAAAAACCCCCCCTTTTTTAAAACCCAAAAAAAAAAATTTTTTTCCCCCAAAAAACCCTTTTTAAAAATTTAAAAATTGGGGTTTTAAAAAATTTTTTTCCCCCCAAAAAAAAAAATTTTTTTTAAAATTTTTTAAAAACCAAAAAAAATTTTTTTTAAAAAGGAAAAAAACCCCCCCCCCCCCAAAAAACTTTAAAAAATAAACCCCAAAAAAAAAAGGGGGTTTTTTTTTTTTTTAAAAAAAAAAAATTTTTTTAAAAATTTTTTTCTTTTAAAAAACCAAATTTTTAAAAAAATTTTTTTTTTTTAAAAAAAAAGTTTTTTTTTTTTTAAAAAAAAAAAAAAAAAAAAAAAATTTTTTTTTTTGGGGGGTTTTAAAACGGGTTTTGGCCGGGGGGGGCCCCCCCCTTTTTTTTTTTAAAAAAAAAAAAAGGGGCCCCCGGCCCCCCCAAAAAAATTTTTTTTCCCCCAATTTCCAAAAAGGGGGGGCCCCCGGGGGGAAAATTTTTTTAAAAAATTTTAAAAGGGGAAAAAAATTTTTTTTTAATTTAAAAACCCCGGGTTTTTTTTTTTTTTTTAAAAATTTTTTTTTTTAAAAAAATTTAAAAAGGGGTTTTTTAAAATTTTTTTAAATTTTAAAAAAAAAAATTTTTTTTTAAAAAACCCCTTTTAAACCTTTTTCCCCCCCCTTTCCCCCAAAAATTTTTTTAAAAAACCCCCCAAAAATTTTAAAAAATTTTTTTTTTAAAAAAAAAAAAATTTTTTAAAAAAAAAAAACCTTAAAAAATTAAATTTTTTTTAAATTTTTAAAAAAAAAATTTTCCCGTTTTTAAATTTTTAAAAAATAAAAAAAAAAATTTTTTAAGGGCCCAATTTTTTAAAGGGGGTTTTTTTTTTTTTTTAAATTTAAAAAAAAAAATTTAAAAGGCGGGGGGGAATTCCCCTTTTTAAAAAAAAAACCCCTTTTTTCCCCCAAAAAATTTTTAAAAAATTTTTTGGGGGTGTTAATTTTTAAAAAAAAAATTTTTTTTTTTTTGGGGGGGGGAAAAAAGGGGGAAAAAAAAAAAAAAATTCCCTTTTAAAAATTTTTTTAAAAAAACTTTTTTTTTTAAAATTTAAAATTTTTTTTAAAAAAAAATTTATTTTTTTTTTTTTTTTGGGGGTTTTTTTTTTTTCCCAAAAAATTTTTTTTTTAAAAAAAAAAGGGAAAATTTTAAAAAATTTTTTTTAAAGGTTTTTTTTTTTTTTTTTTTTTTTTTTTAAAAAAAAAAAAAAAAATTTTTTTTTTTTTAAAAAAAATTTTTTTTTTTCCAAAAAAAACTTTAAAATTTTTAAAAAAAAATTTTGGTTAAATTTTTTTTTAAAAAAAAAAAAAAATTTGGGGGGTTTTTTTTTTTAAATTCTTAAAAATTTTTTAAAAAAAAATTTTTTTTTTTTTTTAAATTTTTTTTAAAATTTTTAAAAAATTTTTTTTAAATTTTCCAAAGGGGTTTTTAAATTTCCCCAAAAATTTTTTTTGGGGAAAAAATTTTTTTTTAAAAAAAAATTTTTTGGGAAAAAAATTTTTGGGGTTTTTTTCCCCCCGGGGGGTTTTTTTTTTTTTGCAAAATTTTTTTGGGGGGAAAAAATTTTTTAAAAAAAAATTTTTTTTTTTTTAAAAAATTTTTTTTCCCCCGGGGGCCCCTTTTTTTTGGGGGGTTTTTTTTTTAAAAAAATTTCCCTTTCCTTTTTTTCAACCAATTTTCAAAAAAAAAAAAAAAAAAAAGGGGGGGGGCCAAAAAAAAAAAAATTTTTTCCCCCCCCCCGGGGGAAAAAAAAAATTGGGTTTTTTTTAAAAAAAATTTTTTTTAAAAAAAAATTTTTTTATTTTTTTTGGTTTTTGGGGAAAAAAAAAATTAAAAAAATAAAATTTTTTGGGTTTTAAAATTTTTTTTTTTTTTTTTTTTTTTTTTTAAAAAATTTTTTTTCCAATTTTTTTTTTTAAAAAAAAACCCCCTTTTAAAAAAAAAAAAAATTTTTTTTAAAAAAATTTCCCTAAAAAAGGGGGCCCCCCCAAAAAATTTTTTTTTAAAATATACCCCCCAAAAAAAAAAACCTTTTTTTTTGGGGAAAAAAAACCTTTTTTGGGGGGGGGAAAAAAAAATTTTTTTTTTTAAAAAAAAAAAAATTTTTAAAAAAAAAAAATTTTAAAAAAAATTTAAAATTTTTTTTTTTTTTAAAGGGGGGTTTTTTTTTTTTTTTAAAAAAAACCCGGGGTTTTTTAATTAATTTTTTTTAATTTAAAAAAAAAAGAAAAAATTTTTTAAAAAAATTTTTTTAAAAAACCCCCCCAAATTTAAAAACCCCTGCCAAATTTTGGGTTTTTTTCCCCCTTTTTTCCCCCGGGGAAAGTTTTTGGGGGGGGGCCCCCCCCAAAAAAAAAAAGGGGGGAAAATTTTTGGGGGGAAAAAAAAATTTTTTCCCCAAACCAAAAAAAAAAAGGGCCCAAGGCCCCCAAAAAAAAAAAAAAAAAAAGGGTTTATTTTTTTAAAAAAAAAAAAAACCCCCCCAAACCCAAAAAAATTTTCCCCCCCCTTTTTTTTTTTTTTAAAATTTTTTTCCCCCGGGGTTTTAAAAAAATTTTTTCCTTCCAAAAATTTTTTTTAATTTAAAAAAAAAAAAATTTTAAAAATTGGATTTTAAAAAAAAAAAAATTTTTTTTTTAAAAAAATTTTTTTTTTTTTAAAATTTTTTAAAAAATTTTTTTTTTTAAAATTTGGGGGTTAAAAAATTTTTTTTTTTTAAAAATTTTAAAAAACCCCCCAAAAAAAGGGTTTTTAAAAAAAAATTTTTTTTTTAAAAAAAATTTTTTTTTAAATTTAAAAAAAAGGCCTTTTTTCCCTTTTCAAAATTTTTTAAAAAAATTATTTAAAAATTTTTTTAAATTTAAAAATTTTTTTGGGAAATTTTAAAAAAAATTTTTTTTTTTTTTTTAAAAAAAAAAAAAAACCCCAAAAATTTTTTTTCCCCCCCCCAAAAATTTTTTTTTTTTAAAAAAATTTTTCAAAATTTTTTAAAAAATTTTTGTTTTTTTCCCCAAAAAAAAAAAAAAAATTTTTTTTTTTAAAAACCGGTTTTTTTTTAAAATTTAAAAAAATTTTTTTTTTTTTAAAAAGGGGAAAAAATTTTTTTTTTTCCTTTTTTTTTGGGGGGAAAAAAAAAATTGGGGGGTTTTTTTTTAAAATTTTTTCCTTTTTTTTTTAAAATTTTTTTTTACCAATTTTTGGGTTTTTAAAAAAAATTCAAAAATTTTGGGGGGGCTTTTTAAAAAAACTTTTTTTTATTTTTTTTTTAAAAAAAAAAGGGGGGGTTTTTGGGTGGGAAAAAAAATTTTAAAAAAAAAAGGCTTGGGGGGGTTTTTTTGGGGTTTTTTTTTTTGGGGGGGGGGGCCCCTTTTTCCCCGGGTTTTTCCCAAATGGGTTTTTTTTTTTTTTTTTTTCCCCGTTAAAAATTTTTTTAAAAAAAACCCCCCCCCCTTTTTTAAAAAAAAAAAAACCCCCAAAAAAATTTTTTTTGGGGGGTTTTTTTTAAAAAAATTTTTGGGGTTTTTTTAAAAAAAAAAACCCCCCCCAAAAAAAAAAATTTTTTTCCCCCTTTTTTTTTTAAAAAAAGGGGGGAACCCCCCCTTTTTTTTAACCCTGGTTTGGGGAAATTTTTTTTTCCCCCCCCAAAAAATTTTTTAAAAAATTTTTTTTTAAAAAATTTTTTTTAAAAAAAATTTTTTTCCCAAAAAAAAAAAAAAAAAAAAAAAAAAACCCCCAAAAAATTTTTTTTAAAAAAAAATTTTTCAATTTTTTAAAAAAGGTTTTAAACCCAAAATTTTGAAAAAATTTTAAAAAATTTTTTCCCAAATTTTTTTTAAAAAAATTTTTTTTAAAAACCCCAAATTTTAAAAAATTTTTCCCCGGGGTTTTTTTGAAAAAAAAACCCCTTTTTTTTAAAAAAAACCCCAAAAAATTTTCCCCCCTTTTTTTTTTTAACTTTTTTTTTTTTTGGGCCTATTTTTTTTTCAAAAAAAAAAAAATTTTTAAAAAATTTTTTAAAAAAAAAATTTTTCCGGAAAATTTTTTTTTTTGGAAAGGGTTTTTTAAAAAAAATTTGGGGGGGCCAAAAACCCCAAAAAATTTTTAAAATTTTAAAAAAGGGGGGGGAAAAAAAAAAAAAAAATTTTTTTTTTTAAAAAAAAAAATTTTAAAATTTTAAAAAATTTTTTTTTTAAAAAAAATTTTTTCCGTTTTTTTTTTTTTTTAAAAAAATTTTTAAAAAAAAAATTTTTTTTTTCCCCCTTTTTGGGGGGGGGTTTTTTTTGGAAATTTTCCCGGGGGAAAAAAATTTTTTTAAAATTTTTTTTTTTTTTTTTTAATTTAAATTTTAATTTTAAAAATTTTTTTTTTTTTTTAAAAAAAAATTTTTAAAAACCCCCCCCCCCCAAAAAAAAAATTTTTAAAAATTTTTTTAAAAAAAAAAAAATTTTTTAAAAAAAAAATTTTTTTTTTAAAAAATTTTTTTTAAAAAAAAAAAAATTTTTTTTAAAAAAATTTTTTAAAAAAAGAACCCTTTTTAAAAAACCCCCAAAACTTTCCCAAAGAAAATTTTTTTTTAAAAAAAAAAAAAATTTTTTTAAAAAAGGGGGGGAAAAAAAAAAAAAAAAACCCCAAAAAAAAAAAAAAAAAATTTTTTAAAAAAAAAAACCCTTTTAAGGTTTTTTGGGGGTTTTTTTTTTAAAAAAAAAAAAAAAAAAAAAAATTAAAATTAAAATTTTTGGGTTTTTTTTTTTA
This sequence comes from Listronotus oregonensis, assembly GCA_019359885.1. NCBI lineage: Eukaryota > Metazoa > Arthropoda > Insecta > Coleoptera > Curculionidae > Listronotus > Listronotus oregonensis. The sequence continues at coordinate 5,292 of JAHBCN010008779.1, read as the reverse complement.
AAAATTTTAAAATTTTTTTTAAAAAACCAAATTTTTAAAAAAAATTTAAAACCGGGGGGTTTTTTTTTTTTTTTTTTTTGGAAAAAAACCCCCCCCCAAAAAAAATTTTTTTAAAAAATTTTTTTTTTTTGGGGCCCCCGGGTTTTTTTCCCCCCGGGGAAAAAAATTTTTAAAATTTTTTTTCCCCTTTTTTCCCCCAAAAAAAAAAAAAAAAAGGTTTTTTTTCCCAAATTTAAGAGGCTCTAACACAGAAGGATTTTTAGCTGAAATCAGAGCTCTCTTGATAATGTCATTTATCTGACTGTGTCTAAAAGAACGCCCTATACCCAGGTAGGCCATAAGTATCGACATTTTCGTCGCAAACGCAGGTGTGCTCTCCACACTTAGGCAGACCAAGTCTGAGAGCGATGGAAACATGGAATGTTTTGTTATCTAACAAATTTTCCAAGGACGAAGATGGAAGTGCGTTAATCCAAGCATTACTTTCAGCGGCCTGAAGATCAAGTAGACGTGCCTTATCTTCACTTGTCTGGCATATGTTTGTAATATATTTGCAAAGAATTTGGCAAATCAATCAGTCAAAATCTTTCTGTTTTTACGTGGTTGATTTTGAAAATTGCAAACAGATAACCATTTTACAATACAATTGCTGAAATCATTATCTACTGTCGCAAAAATATAGAAAGGTAAAATTTTGGAAAGTAAATCTGATACGTCATTGATTGAACCTAAAAAGGCAGAAATAGACAGGGTAGATGTATCTCTTATTCCAAAACCTCCAAATTTTACTGGAAGAGTGATTTGTAACCAAGAATTTAACTTAATATCACAATTTGTTATGTATTAAACCAAACTTTGTAATATATTATCAAATTCACGAAGTAAATCTGGAGTTTTCCAACAAAGTGAACATCTTAACAAATAAGACATTCGAGGTATAGCAAAGTAATATAGTAAATAATATATAAATTTTAATTTGGTGCTAAGAGATTTTAAAAATTATGTTTTTTTAATTAAGTATTCAATTTCATTTGACGAAAAAGCACTTTCTAATAAATTAAAATTTAAATGAAAATTACTGACAGATTAGGAACAACACTCAAAAAAATTGATAGGATATTAGAATGATCTTTAGACAAAACAGTTAATTCACACTTTCCAAAATTAAAATTTAAACCCAAATCTTTACTTCCTTTGATCATTTTATGAATATTATCCAAAACCGATTTTGGAATTCCAGCAAGTGTACCGTCATCTAGATACCAAAGATTTATTTCTGTATCTAATGATGAAATAAGAGGATGAATTGCTAAACTAAAAGAGCTGGTTCAAGAGGATCTCCTTGTTGAACACCTTTAAAAAGAATATGATGTTTAGTAATAAATTTCGACTAGAAATATATTACGTAAGAATGGGTTTTACCCCCCTCCAGATAAGGGCATGTATAGATTTTCTTAACCCCCTTCCCCTCGGGACCCTTACGTAATTAATGAATGACCTCTTAAGCTCTAAGCCTTTTATGTGTGTCTTTTGTTTAAAATTGTTCGATAGCTTAAGTAACATTTAGGGAAAGTTTTCGGTGAATTTGCAACCATGCAATATATTGAACTATATTGAAGTATTTATCGTCACCATTTTCTCAAGAAGATATCTTATGTAAGTTTGCACGTAACAGTGTTGCCGATGTGGTAAATAATTATTATTCTTGGGAGGTTTGTGATTTAAGGTTTCTTTGCCAAAATTCTTATATAACATTTTTATTTTATATTTTAGATTGGATACTTCTTCTCCAAAGCACGGAAAGGAAGATCCCAAGAATGAACCCCATGTAGGAGGAAATACTTGGGCAGGGGGTACCGGGGGCCGTGATACAGCCGGCTTAGGTGGAAAAGGGGGACCGTATAGATTGGATAAAGGACATAAAGTTCACCAGGTATGCAGTTAAAAAGTTTATTAATAAAAAAATGGTCTAAGCAAGTAACAATTTAAGTAAATTTATTTTTTTAGTTATCCGATGAGGAAAAAGCCGATATACCCGAAAACGTCAAACGAGCAGCTCGCGAGATGAACCGAAGAGCTTTCGCGGAAAAGCTTAAGGAAATAGGGATGTCGGACTACGACCATGGCATATATTCTCAGTTTTCCAATGCCGTAGCTAGACAAGTTCAGTCTTTAAGAGTAATTTTGGGCAATTTACAGGCGAAAAATAAAGAGAGGCATTGGTCGAGACATCAAACTTCTGGAGAATTAGATGATGTTAAGTTGATAGATGGTGAGCACGACATTATCTATGTTAAATCATAGGTCTATATAAACATAAACCATTGTCGTAACATTTTTGTCGTATCTTTTAACACAGTGAACGGCTAAAATATGGAACAAATTCATTTAAACATCAGGTATTGGGTTTAAAAAACACGTCCATTATGATTTTTTCTTGCGCATTTTTTGCACTTAATGAAAAATATACAGAATGCGTCAAAAAGTAGATATTGATACCAAAGTTGATTTTTTTAAAAGAAACACAGAGCAAAAGGAACAACAAAAAAATTAGGTTTTAAAAGTTAAACAAGATAATTTTGTAAATGGATTGTCATTATGACTTGTGTCAGTAAATAAAGTGAATATTGCACATTTAAATGAAACTTAACGAATTGAAATTGTAATTTTTATTGGATATGGAGACAAAACAATGACTTAAGAAGAAGTTTGTAATTTGTTTAACGCAAAATATCCAAAAAAGCCCATTACAAGAAGTACAATAAGTAAAATTGAAAGAAAGTTTAGAGAAATACTGACAGGTAAGGAACTAAATACCAATAAATGAATAAACAATAAAAGTAAAAATAATGCGCTTAAATAAAACTTAAAAGATAAAAAGTTTAAGCCTTTTATTGTTTATTTATTTTTAGTGTGTTAATTATTTTATTAGGAGTTAAAAATGTCCACCATTAACTTTCTGAGAATATGCTAATCTGCTTAAAAACCCTTCCAAAACATTATTAGTATTTCATATCTAAATTAAAATTTTAAATCATCTATATTCCGTGGTTATTCTTTATACACTTTTGTTTTTAAATATCCCCAAAGAAAAAAATCCAGCGGTGTAAGATCTGGAGATCTTGCAGGCCATTCCGTAGGTCCCCTTTTGCCAATCCACTGTCCGGGAAATACCCAAGGAAGTTTAAAGGTGTATGGAAGCCCAATACTGTAGAACAAAATTGTCCAGGCGTGCAGGGCAGCGGGAATCGGGGGATTGGCCCCGCGGAATTTGAGCAATAAATAGTAGGTCAGAGCCGGACTTCCATAATTCTTTGTTACTATCTATAAAGTTGACATCATCAAATGTCAAATTCAAGCATTCACTGTTTTTTTAATTTTTTGCACAAAATTGTTGGTTATTAAACGATACTACCATAGAATATTTAAAATTATTGTGTAATATTGGATTTTATATCATTTGATATAATATGGAAAGAATAGATGGCGCCACTTTACAGCCTTCTATTTAAATGGTCGATATTTTGGGAGTTTTGTATTTTTACCAAAAATTTTAGTAAATAAATAAAAACACGATTTTTTAAAAATAAATTTCAAACATTGTATGATAGTTTCATGTACTTATCACCAATTTTGTGATAAAAGAAGGGCAAGATAGTGTAAATGAGTTTAATCCAATCCTAAGATTGTGGTTGTACATTAAAAGTGAAAACTTTTATAACTGCTTTTAGGCATATACTTTTCACTAATAACAAACATTCATGAGACAGAATAACAGTGGTTAAAAATGTTTAGTAACCTTTGGTACCTAGGTATCCATTGTAACAGTAACCATTAAATATTATGTGTCTACAGTATGTCGAGCTTAAAAAGTTGATAATGTAAGTTTAAGAAACCAAAAATCTAATTTCTTTTTAAACAAATACAGAAAAAGCAAAAAGGAACTTTAACATAAAATTGTACTTTCTTTTATTCAATTAGAAGGACCTGTATATATTAAAATTTGCCTGGTCTGCCCAGTAATTAATAATTTTGATCCTTTAACAGAGAGAGAGAGAGAGAGAGAGAGAGAGAGAGAAGAGAGAATTTAAAGGTTATAGATCATTTAAAAAATTGTACTAAATTATTAAATGAAATAAACGTACCTAAATGTAAACCTTATTTCTTTTTAATAATCCACAGAAATACGCAAACATTGTGGAAATCATCTAAAACATAGTTAAGATTGCCTTACTTTTCTCACTGCTATTTTCTATGAAATTTTCATTTTCTATAATTCATAATTGATATATTATTATTTATTCGGTTACCTAACGTTACGTCTCATAAAAGCACCTAATTAAGAAATACTTACCTAAAGTAAAAAATGCCGGGTATGTTACCCTTAGATTTGCAAAGATAAAACCGTACAACCCCTAGTCATTTTGTTACGATATTATAAGTAACAAACAATAAACACAAAATTATAGTAACAATTTAATAAACACTAATCACTAAAATAAGAAGGTTTTTATCAATCCAAAAAAACTTCTGCAACCACAAAATATAATCACACAAAGCAAAACAATCGAAACTAATACGGCTCTCATAAAAGTATAATGTGTTGCCTAACTACACACTGATTTATCAATGTGTAAGTAGGGTACACATTAAATTATTTCGTGGAATTTTGTTATTGCGCAAAATCGGCGGGGCCAACTCTGACAGTTATTTTCATACTGGGCTGGACATTTTTTGATCGAATGTGCCATAGCATTGGGCTTCCATACACCTTTAAACTTCCTTGGAAATACCGCATTCAAATATTCACGTACTTGTCGAACAAAATGGGGAGGAACACCATCCCGTTGAAAAAAAATCGATCTATCTGGCATATCAGGCTGATTTGGATTTAGAAAAAAAACTGCGAGAGTGAAAAGAAGGTCATTTTGAAGAAATTCTAAATATCGGTCCCCCAAATAATTTTTATTATAAGGGAAATAAGTGGCATACCATCAACGTTTGCCAAAATAGGGGGTCAAATTTCGTACAAACGCCACAGGTAGAAATTAAATAAAAAATTGGTACACTTAAAAATGCCCCTTGATACATTGTACATGTATGCCAAATTTAATTAAAATATATAATAAAATAGTATTGCAGACATTAATAATAATTACCAATCTGTATCTCAAAAGTTAAGATGGTTAGGATATACGTTTATATGAAGTTTTCTTCTCAAAATAAACCAAAAAATCGCCTCTTTAAATATTGACATTCAATTAGAAAACATCTTGTATAGAATATTTTTGG